>CAUYLG010048891.1:0-211536 GCA_963573385.1 Cacajao melanocephalus
TTCATCCATGTCCCTACAAAGGACACAAACTCATCGTTTTTTATGGCTGCATAGTATTCCATGGTGTATATGTGCCACATTTTCCCTGTCCAGTCTATCATCGATGGGCATTTGGGTTGGTTCCAGGTCTTTGCTATTGTAAACAGTGCTGCAATGATGGTGCTCTACACATTCAGAGAAACTTCTCTAGTAACACACTATAGAAATGATCCCTGAAAGTATAGTCTTTGTAATCATTGTTAAACTGCTGGTGGGAATCCAGAAAAGAATATTTGTCATCTCTTGTTCAACACTATGCTCTAACACCAGATCCTTCAAAACCCAGAGGTAGTGGAAAGGACAGCAAGCTTTGGATTTTTACAAGAATACTTCTTAGACAATAATCACTTGATGCCCATGAAGTCCAATAATATTTTACCTAATCTGTATTAAATTAGATCTTTGTGAAGTAAATGAGTTAAAAGGGAAATTGAAATTGGATTGCGGTTACTGCCCAAGGGGAAATATCAGTTTACAACAACAGCCACAGAATGTCTTTTAGCACAAGGCCCATTAAGAGCGGGAGAACAGTTCTTAATGAGTTATGGCATGGAGTATTAATAAATGTGTCATACTGGCGTAAAATGAGCCTTCTGAAAAGCACAGGCTTTTCATTTCTAATTAGCAACATGGGGCTTGGAGCACACAAGGTAGGAGCATTGCCATTGTTAAGTCAGGGTAAGATGTCTTCTCTTTGGGGCCCACTATTAGGGGAAGAAACATTGTGCAAGGCCAGGTAAAGCACATTCATATACATACCAAACAAATCCTAGCATCCTACTGCAAATGCAAAACAATAAACATACACAGCCATCACAGTACTGCAGTACAGCCAGTTTATTAGCATGTCCCCACCCCATCCCAAGACTGAAATAATTTTTTTAGCCACACAAAAAGTATAAATAAATTTAAAAAATAGTTTGGGTTTACATCTGTAATCTCAGCATTCTTGGAGGCCAAGATGGGAAGATTGAGCCCAGGAGTTCGAGGCCAGCCTGGGCAAACAGCAAAATTCCATTTCTACAAAAAATAAAAAAAATTCGCTGGGAGTGGTGGCATGTGCCTGTAGACCCAGCTTACTTGGGAGGCTGAGGTGGGAAGATCGTTTGAGCCCAGGAGGTTGAGGCTGCAGTGAGCTGTGATCATGCCTCTGCTCTCCAGCCTGGGCAACAGAGCAAGACCCTGTCTCAATAAAATAAAACAAAACAATAAAGGATGCATACACATGAAAGACTTTATATAGCAGAGTACTCAATGCAGGGGTGGAGCGTTAACATAGAAAAGAAAGCTTCTTAGAGAAATATTTATTATCCAGCCCCTGGTTTGCTGTGAAACACATAGCCCAGGAGAGCAGCTCTTCACTCAACCAATTCTCCCTGTCCTGAGAGGTCACCGTCTCAATTAGGGCAAAGGTAACCTACAGGTATCCGATGAGCTTCTGGCTATAATGAACACCTAGGGGCTCAGATTTAGCTAATCAACAAGAGGGCAGTTGGGAACCTTTGAGTCTATCTGACTATATTGGCACTGACTTATGACTGTCCCTAGATCTTAACTGTTTTGATCTCTGGAACTAACTGGTCCTCTTATTTTTAGCCAACTTCTCTGGCCTTAATTTCTTGCCTGCCTAAACAAAATATACATACTTTATTCCTCCAGACCTATGCACCTGTTCTTAACTAGGCAACTGGCCAGTTGTTATTAATCAACTATTTGGCATTCATTTCTGAGTATGCATACAGCCAATATACCAAGCAACAAATAAGTGTCTTTTCAAAATTTCCCTGTTTTAATAAAAGAAAATATAATGCAGAATCTAAACAGATTCTGTATCAGGCTAGGAAGCTGTTCAGAAACAAATGACCTGCTATGTAAAAATGACTACACCATGTTGAAAAGAATCCTGATTTCTTTCTTATGCTAATCTGCCTAGTGAATTCCTCAAGTAAAATTATAATATAGGTTATATTACACAGCCCCAGTGTGTCCCAGGAAAGGCTCCAGCAAAGGCATAACTAGACTGAATTTCCAGAGTACCTGTGTCCTGGTAATATCCAGCTGCCCTTAGAAATACTGAACCAGGCAGGACCGGGTGGCTCATGCCTGTAATGCCAGCACTTTGGGAGGCTGAGGTGGGCGGATCACAAGGTCAGGAGATCAAGACCACCCTGGGTAACATGGTGAAACCCCTTATCTATTAAAAATACAAAAAATTAGCCAGGCATGGGGGCATGCGCCTGTAATTCCAGCCACTCGAGAGCCTGAGGCAGGAAAATCCCTTGAACCTGGGAGGCTGAGGTTGCAGTGAACCGAGATCGTGCCACTGTACTCCAGGCTGGGTGACAGAGCGAGACTGTCTCCAAAAAGAAAAAAAGAAGAAGAAGAAGAAGAAGAAGAAGAAGAAGAAGAAGAAGAAGAAGAAGAAGAAAATACTGAACCAAAGCAGGATGTAAGGACACCAGCAAAATTTTTTCCCTAGGCATTTACTTCTGTTTGAGCTGCATGATTATTTAGAACCATCACCTTCCACACCTCTATTACACTATACTGAGAACAGAGCAAAAGAGACCTCTAAATCCCATATTTTAAAAATTCCTTTTTAGGAACTGATAATTTTACCTATGAGTCTATTTGAAGAAATAATAACATTCAATGTTCATTAAGCATTTACTATGTGGCAGGCACCCTACTAAGATACTTTAAATAATAATTGTCTCACAACTACTCTGTGAGGTAGGTACTATTTTATAGATGATAAAATTGAGGCAGGAGATTAAGTAACTTGCCCAAGACAACACAGCTATTACGTGGTAAAATTTAGCATTGAACTGAGGCAATCTAAATACAAAGCCTATACTCTTAATTATCATGTCATACCACAATTTTAAAAAGCTTCGAAACTATTACTCTAACTCGTAGTTTCACAAACAAGAAACCAAGCACAGAATGCTCCGCCTAAACTAAAGTCACAGCACTAGTGAGCAGGAGGAGGAGAGTTGCCAGGGACTAGATCTCCTGGCTTCTAGTTCTAAACTCTTTTTACCACACTAGTTGGACCAGGTCATCTGGTCCAACCCTCAGATCAATGAACAAATCTCCTCTACTTAACAACTGTAACTGTTGCCCAAAAGGAACCCCCTGCGTGTGCTTCAGAGATCATAGCAGCTGTTTATGGTCTTTTCCCCAAGTTCAGTTTGATGAAGATAATGCTAGCACATCTGTTGGTGGCTTTACAGTTTTCCAGGTGCTTCTGCATATACTTCTTCATTTGGTTTGACCTTGTAACCCCATGCTCTCCAACCCACATTTGGAGTAGCTGCCACCCTTCCTGCTCACATTCTGGTCACAGAAAGCCATACCTGGCAGAACAGCAGCACTGTGCACCTGCTTCAATGCTGAGCCAGCACAATCCTGCTCCCCAGGGCAGGGCAGGTCTGACCCTCCTCCATGGCCATTCTTCCTTGCTGTCCTTCAATATAAATTTGACCTTGATCCCCTTCTCCTTTAACCTCTTACGGTGCACAGACTACAGTTGCTCTAAGCAAGAGCAAAATGCAGGCTTATTACATAAAGCATATCAACCACTCTATTTACTGAATTCATATTCTAGAATCTGTTCTCACTCTCCTCTCTCTTAGAAAGCAGCAAAGCAGAGTGGTTTACAGGTTTTGAGGCCAGAAAGACTTGGATTCAATATGCAGCTCTGCTGCTTATTAGCTGTCATGATCTCAGGCAGCTTATGTTAAGGTTGCTAAGGCTCCGTTTTCTTATTGATAAAGCGGGTGCCATCAATCACTATTCCAATTTTATCAGATTGTTATAAAGATTAAATGAAAGGTCACAAGGAGTCCTTAACACAGTGGCTAGTATAGAACAGGCACTCATTAAATGTGATTAGATGTTGCCACTGCTATCACACACTACTGCCACTTCCTCAGCTCTTTGGCTCCAAACACAGGATGGTCATTAGAAGACAAGAAGGGGCTAATTTGGCACAAGCCAGCAGGACACTTGTGCACAAGTTAGAGCAAGAATCCAGAGCAGGGCTGCACTAGTTCAAAATGGGTCCCAGAGGTTATTTCCAACCTGGGAACTCTGGAAGTGAGAGAAAACAAAACCCCTTAGGATGCACTCATTGGTTCCAACTTCCCTCTAGGCTTTATCTCCTGTCTTACCAAACCACACTTTATGTGCTTCGGTCACACCTACACTCACTATTTTAAACAGTTAAACCTGTGTCATGTCTCTCGGCCTTTATATGCACTGTTCCTCACACCTGTACTACTCTCTCATCTCTTCTCTGACAGGTGATTTTTTTTTAACCATACTTTAATACTTAAAGGTCCAGGTCAAAGATCATATCCTCTATGAAGACAGCTCCATTCAACTCTCTTCAATAGGATTATCCTTCCCTCCCGTGTGTCCCCATAACACTGTACTTACTTTTATTAGAGCAGTTAACACAGAATATTGTTATTGAGATTTACATACCAGTATCTCTCACTGGACCCTGAGATCTGTGAAGAGGAGGGGTTTATCTTCCATCTACTATGATTTTCTCAGCTTAGCAAGCACAGTACATAACGTGACACCTATCTGGCACAAGGTAGACAGTTCATACATGTTTGCTAAATGTACGAATGAATCTCTTCTTTCATAGACATAAAAAAATACTACAGCTAAAATCACCTAACCTTTAACTATATCCAACTTTCTCCTGGGTGCCCAACTGAAACTATATGGCTACTTTTTTTTTTAACCCCTTAGCTTATCTACCCACAAAAATTCACTAATTTTAGTTTGAAAAGTCTTTTCACCTTTTCTATGTCTCAGATACTATGCTGAAGATACGGTATGAAACAAATGAACTAAACACAACATACAGTTGTTCCCCAGGGGACTGGTTCCAGGACTGCCCAGGGATACCAAAATCCACTGATGCTCAATCCCCGAAACAAGATGATGTTTTATTTGCACATTACCTATGCACATTCCCCAGTAAATTTTAAATCATCTAGAGATTACTTATAATGCCTAATACAATGTAAATGCTATGTAAATAGTTATACTATATTGTTTGGGGAATAATTACAAGAAAAAAAGTCTGTACATGTTCAGTACAGATGTGCTTTTTTTTCCCCATATATTTTCAGTTGGTTCAATTCATAAATGTGGACCCATGTGTATGGAAGGCTGACTATACTAACTTCATATTGAGGCAATGCAAAATGATAGAAAATTCTCTAAAAGTGATAGGAAACAAAACCAAAAAGTCATTCTGCAATATGCTCTACATAGACAGCATAGCATGGAATAAAGACCATGAAGGTGAAATTCACAGATCCCTCGAACAGAAACCTGACTCTACCATATACTAGTTGAGGGAATTTGAGGAAGCAAGTTAATGTTTCTGCAGCCACAAATGCTTCATACTTGGGAAAACATGCAATATTATACTGAGATCTCCCTAATATTGGCAATCCTCAGGGAATGAAGAAAACTGGAGAGTCAAAAATGATATCTAGAATTTTGATGGTGCCATCAACTAGGAGAGTAGATAAAAGAAGATAAGCAGGTTTGAGGCGGAAGGAAATGAGTTCAATTTTGAATATGCTGAGTAACCTGTGGGAAATCCAGATACGGATGACTGGCAAGGTGTTGAATATTTAAGGAACATTCTAGGCTAGGCTAGAGTCAGGAGTCCTCGAACTGAGACTGGATGAGATCATCCAGGGAGAATGTGCCAACTAAGAGGAACATGGGCCAAGGACTGAATCTGAAGGAGTATCAACATTTTAGGGAAAGGTTGAAAAAATGAAAGAGAAAGAAGGAAGTGTTTGAGATAAAAGGAAAATTAAGCCAAGGAAGTAAAGAGATATAAGAGTCAGGGAATAATAAATGGTGTCAAACACTGCAGAGAGGATTAGTAAATTAAGAATTAAAAAAAAAATTCTTAGGCTTGGCCATTTGCGATGTTATTGGGAAGATCTTATAATATCATGAAAGGGGTAAGGATGCAGTCAGGCTTCAAGGATGGAGGACTGGGTAGGAGATGTGTATGTGGTGAGTAAAGTCTCCTCTTTATAATTTTCAGTGGCATGGGGAGCAATTAGACTAGCTGGGGACAGGAGGTCAAGTGAGGATTCATTAGGATGGGAGAGGCTTGAGTGTGTTTATAGACTATGGGAAAGGAACCTATATGAGAAGAAAGATGGAAAATACAGAAAAGAGAGAGCATAACCAAAGGAGTGAAATTCTAGAGGAGGTAGAAAGGCACAGGTCAAAGACAGGGGCAAGGGATTAGTCTTGAACAGTAGATGGTGCACCCTATCCTCTGAAATCAGAGGAATCTTTTACTCAAACTTGGTTCCATAGACAAAACTTTCCAGGCTCAACAGTGTCTAGAATAGAAATGTATCTACAGAGCTTGTATCAAAAATTCTTCTGGGCAATCCTGATCTTAATTTGTGTCAAATAGGATTATATGTAAAGAAACATTTACAACTCATTTGTCAATTTAGAAACAATTAGTAAGAGAAGCATCTCTCTGTATAATGACAGTCTTCTCTCCCTGACTAAGAAAGCACTTAAAATATGTTTAATTATTGTCAGAGATTATTGATATCATTATAATCTTGAAACATTCTTTAGCATTTAAATGGCCATTATTACATAGTCCCATTCCACAGGTAAATTTTTATTAACATAAGAAGATTCCACAACTCACACACTGGAGAAACCAATATAAACTAATTCCTAAAATTACTGATCAGTGGAATTTTATGGCTGAGGTGACTGGCTAATAACACACATCCTAGAATTCAGGTAAAAGCTGTCTTATGTCTATACCCTATGCGGGTCAGAACTTTGGAATCACAGCTTAGTACTTGCATGAGAACCTAGGACTGGAGGCTCTTTTCTGGAGAAAATGTTGGGTTTCTTTGTAGGCACCCTAATAGCCCACACTGATGCTCAAGTATATTTGATTCCTGTCTGTAAAAATCTGAGAGGGGCAAACTCTCTCAAAATTGGCTCTTTTAAAGATTATAATTTAATACTTGCTGAAGCCCTATTTAAGATACTGAATATTTGAGAGAACATGTAACCTTCGATTCTTCTGGATTCTCCAAGTTTAGTCTCTGTACCAAATTAGAGTACCACAAGCCTCTAAAGGAGCTGGAACATATTATCTTGATTAATGCATGTATCATTATCAGTAATAATTTAATTTTCGTATTTGTTTGTTATGTGTTTCCCCAACAAAAAATTAAGTTCCAAGAATGTATATGGCTTATCTGTTTTGTTCCCAAGGGCACGGAACAGAGCCCAGGGAATACAGAAAACATTAAGTAACAATTTATCAAATTGTCAAATGAATAATTGCATGCTCTACTCCTTCCTTAACCCTCCATAATCTATCATAAATCATATCAATTCACCTCTATAAAAACCGTTGAATTCATCCAATCCCCTTAATTCCACTCCCATCACTGTAACTCAGACCCTCATTACTTCATAGCTGATCTACCTGTTTCAGTTCTCTTTCCCACCAGCCCAGCCTGCATATTGTCATCCCATTTACCTCGCTAAGCACAGCTATCATCACATACTCTCATTCAAGAACCTTCACTAGTTCTCTACTGCTTCTCAAACAAACACTACACCTCTGAGTCTAACATTCTAAGCCCTCCAGGGCTCCAGCTCACCCTCCCCAGCTTCATCTTCCACTGCTCCTCAGTCACTTCCCCACATTCCAATCAAATTAGATGACCTGTTTTTTTCTTACATGTCTTAGGCACTACTCTCTGAGTCTCTGTTCATACCATACTCTGTCTAGAGTGTTTTAGTACATCCCTCCTTTCTAAAATCCAAGCCCTAATTCAAATACTACACTAAGTATGAAACTACCCTGGGGCTCCCTCATCAAAAGTAATATCACTATATACTACCACATTATAAGTTACTTAGGGATAAAGAATAGACTGTATTAATCTTTTGTCTCCCCCAGGAGAACTAAATGTTTAACATACAGGAAGTACTCAAGAAATATTGTTGAATAAATTAATCACATTTTATATGAGACAATCCAGACTAGCACATGTTCCACAGGCGTTTCTCTCATTTCCTTTACAGTCAATTAATACTGGGAAAGTAACACAACTGATACAGCCAAGAAAAAGAAAAACACTTAATAAAGGTGGACATGACAGAAGGACTTAGAATATTCAGGAACTAACATCCTTTGTATAGCACACACTTGTGACCAATAAATCGGGAAGAGATGCCAGCACTAGGTAGAGGCTGTTATCTAATGACATTTTGTTAAGTCCTTTTAAATTTTAAGGTTCCACAAGAGGGATGACAAGAGTGGTGGCACTTAACAAGTTATCCAGCCTTCTGACCATCTCTTTAAAACATCAGGGAACCTATTTCCCAATTCACTGCCTCAGCTCCTAAATGAAACCAACTCTTTGGAAAGGAAGAAACATTGGTAATCAGTCATTTTCCCCTTAGAGTTTAGTTCATTTCAGAAGACAGGAAAATTTTTCATTAGGAAGAAAATCATGTCACCGTTCACATACACAGCACTTAGAAAAGTACATAGTGTTTTCATATGTATTATCTCATAAGATTAATTTATTCAACAAATATTGACTGTGTGCTTATTATAGGGCAGGTACTGCTCCAGCTGATGATACAAGATGAACAAGGAACAAATAAATGTATTACATGCCAGGTGTTAAGTGCTACAGAAAAAAAATGAAGTGGGTTTGGAATGATAGAATGTTTTGTTTTACATAGAGTAGTCCAGAAATGGTCTTTACTGCAACCTGTAAAATAAGTGACGTATTAGCTGTTAGCATAATCTTAATTTTCTAGATTAGGGGAATTGAGAGCTTAAATGGTTAAATGGCATGCCCAAGATCACCTGGAATTAGACAGGGATGGGATCAGAAATAAGATTTCCCAACTTTTGGTCTACTACCATGGGAGCAAAAGAGAAATCTGATTTAGGAATGCTAATTAAATTCCTTCTCCTCTAGGTAACCATACTTAGAGAGTGGACAAGACCATACATGCCCATCAATGACCCATCCCCTTGAGAAGGGCCCACCTCCCAATGTCTCACAGGCATTTCTCTCAATTTGATTTGGTGAATAAAATAACTGAAACATCATTTTGCTTCCTTATGTTGTTGGGAAAAAAATTTTAACAACAAAATAAACCAAAGTTTTAAAATATGTAGTTTTTATTTAAAACAGAACGCAGTATCTAGGTTTAGTGTGCAAAAGCAGGAAATACAACTCATTAGCAATACTTCAAATCACACCTAATAAACAGAAATCCTCCTGTAATGGTCTCTGTGCTGTACACCTATTGAAAGTGTGTCAGCACAGTTTTGGCAAGGATTTTCTGCCAGGAGCTCATATAGGACTGCGTGTGTTTGTGTGTGTGTGTGTGTGTGTATCACTTAAGCTGATGGCACTAATATTAGTGAAGGAGAAAATTGTAAATATTATTGGGAACAGAGGTACCCTCTACATCTAACCTGAGTTAAACCTGAAACCAACTTCTTATCCAGTGTAGGGCTGAAGATCCTAATGTGTTTTAAAAATTCAAAAGGAGGAATCAGTTCTAAGTGTAGGAAAATTAAGTTAGGCTACAAAGAAGAAGACGCCTCTGGGCTGGGCCTGTGTGGGTAGAATACCAAAAGGTAAAACTAAAAGACAGAGCACATTCCAACAAGAAGAGAGGGAGACCAGAAGAAAGTGGGTGGATGGAGGGGTCTTCCACACTCAGGAAATGGAAAGTAGTGTGCCACAGCTAACACACAATATGTGACAGGCAAAAGTGTGAAATACAATTAGAAAGATACAGATACAGGTCTAACTCTATTTTTCAAATATTGTAGGTAAGGAAATTAAAGTGATTTGGCCAAGGACAAGGATGAAGCAAAGCCGGAACTAGAACCAAGGTTTTATATTCCCAGTTAGGCACTCTTTCCACTATAGTCAGACACAACATAATAATGTTTTGGTCAACAATGTTTGGGATGGTAGTTCCATAAGATGATTATGAGGCTGAAAAATTCTTATTCCTCAATAACCTTGTATCTGTCAAAAAGTTGCAGCTATAGTGCGATGCTTTACCTTTCTATGTTTAGCTATGTTTAGATACAGAAATACCATGGTGTTGCAAATGTCTACAGCATTCAATATGGTAACATCCTGTACAGGTTTGTAGCCTGGGAGCAATAGGCTATACCATATAGCCTAGGGGTGCAGTAGGCCACATCATCTAGATCCGTGTAAGTACACTCCATGATGTTCATATAAGGATGAAATGGCCTAATGACTCATTTCTCAGAATGTATTCCCACTGTTAAGTGACACATGATTGTATACTCTCTTACCATAGGTTGGGGTAAAGAATGGACTGTAGGCAGATAGGGGATGGACTATGGCAGATAGGAAACACTCTTCCTTTAACAAGTAACCAGCGGTAGAAAGGTTAGATAAATTGCCTCAAGATCACATGTCCAGTTGAATAACTGGCGGTATTGATAATAAGCCCAAGTCCCTGGATAGCACAACTCAGAGCTGCTCCAGTTGAGAAGATACAATACAGGGGCTAACACGAATTCTTCCCCCCATAAGCAATACTATTACCACTGTACTTTTTAGGACCTGTCCTATAAACCACAGGGATTATTAGGGAATAAATGAAAATGGAGCTTATTTTTCTATTTGCCCGCCCAGCTTGAGAAAAACTGAGTCAACTAAGGCTGAGAATCAATAAACGAAAAATCAGAAAAATGGGGAACTAGAAATATGTTGTAATGAATGGAAAGTCAGGAGGCATGAGCTCTGGTCCTCGTTAGACCAACAGTGGTGTGGGCTTTTGACAAAGTCCTTTACCTCGTAAAATTCATAAAATGGGGAGAATGAACTAGATAATGTGTAAGGCTACCAAATTATGATTTTCTATTATTCTAATAAGTAGATCTCTCTTGGCAGAAAAAGGTAAACCTGAAAAGTTGAAGGTAAACTGAACTTTAGGAAGCATATATCATTTTTTAATGCAATAGGAGTGTGCCCTATTTAAAAACACATCGATCAAACTTGTAATTTAAAGTTTTGTTTATATGAGTTTCTTTTAACATGGTACACCCATTAAACAATAAAGACGCATATATCAATTGTCAGTTCTAAGAAATGGGAAAAGGGATAGGGGTCAATTCTGAAGGCCTTGTCTCAGCTTAACCTACAGATTTCCTAGCTGCCTACTTAAGACAGTTATTAGGAATTATATGGCCATTTCATATTCAACAAGTTATTATTAAGCATTGGAGAATATATATTTTTTTTTTTTAGCAAAAATAGAGAGGCACTTTGAGCAATAGAGAAAAAGTCCTTAATTTTTCACTCACAAAAAAAAAACTTTTAAAAGTGGGGGAAATACAAAAATTAGCCAGGTGTGGTGGTGCATGGGTATGATCCCAGCTACTTGGGAGGCAGAGGTACAGGTTGCCCAGGAGGTTGAGGCTGCAGTGACCTATGATTTCATCATCATACTCCAACCTGGAGTTAGACTCTGTATCCAAAATAATAATAATAAAAAGTAAAAACAAAGAACAAAATTAAGACTTCAATAAGCTTAAGAAAACAATAGGAAGAAACCCAAGAACAAAGGTTTTTAATGGAGTTCAAGTTCCATAAAACACATATTTGTTTTTGCTTGCATACACATAAACTCTGGAAGATACCACTATCAGTGGTTGCCTGTGCAGGGACATAGGAAATAAGCAGATGAGAGACAGGTGTAAAACGCAAACTTATTTACCAGGTACCTTTGAATTTTTAACCACTTAAATATATTACCTATTTTAAATTGAATTTAAAAATTTAAATGTTCCTTAAACAATCATTTGTAGAAAACAGCTGAAAAACAAGAAAGCCAAAGAAAGGAAGTATTAGAACGAAGTACCAAGAGACAAAGAAAACACAAAGTAGCACTGAGAAGTCTGAGGCAACTGGAAGAGAGGATGACCCAGACTGTTTGCAGGGAACCGCTGAAAAAGTCAGTGTGAAACCCAACAAGGACCTCAGAAGCTTATGATAGCCAAACCAGTATCAGCCGGAATAAGTAACAGTATCTCGAAAATGTGGTACACAACTTTTAGGGCCCTGTGTCCCTTGGGAGTGGGAAATCCGAGATAAAACCAGACCTTTACTAATAGAAAATGAGTTCTCTCTTACCCACTAGGAGAAAGAGGGAAGGAAATGAGACACAAGTTTCTGTGAAAGTCACAAAGATAATCAGTTAGAAAGCGAGACCTATGAGGAAAAGATAAAGGATTCCACTAGTATCACCTAGCAAAGAAAAGAGATTCTACTTTGCCAAGAATTATTTAAGGCAGCCCTTGAAAAGCAAATGGAAAGGACTGTCCTCTTAAAGTCATTTCTACCCTTATGACTTTTTGATTTGTGGGCTAATTCCCAGTGTGCTTCCTTGTAGGAGAGACCTTGCTAATTTAGTACAAGGCCTAGTCAGCAAGAAGTGGATGGGTTAAGATATGTTATTCTGGCATATTGACTAAGTTAAAGACATGTGTAAAACAACAGTTGCAAAAAGATCACTGTGACCGTCCTGCTGTTTCTTAAGAGAGGAAGATGAAATTCCTATGTGGAAGACACTCCCTGAACCTGAAGGAAAGGCAACATCCTTATCTTCAAGGGCAAGAAGGTGAGACCAAGAGAATACTCTACTGACCTTGTTAGAGTAAGTCTTATCTTTTAAGCCACCCCACATAATTTAGTGGCTTCTTCACAATTTACATTTTTTGTCCAATCCAGCATATAAATAACTGACTCTAACTGCTTCTTTGGGTCTTCATTTCTTTATGAGGGCTCCTGTGCTACATAAAGCATGTATTATGCTTTTCTCCTGTTAATCTATGTTATGTCAATTTAATTCTCAGACCCAGCTGGGACCCTAGGAGAATGCAGGTGGAGTTTTTCCACCCCCATAGAAGTATCAGCACTGCTGGTAGAGATTTGCAAGTAAACTTGGGCAAGAATATTATTTTTTATCCAGTAAAATATCCTTCATTTCAAAGTACAATGAACACATCTAAAGTGTTAGCAATGTTCTTTCTTGACATGGTGCTAGTTTGTAATCATTATGCTATGAATTTATATTTTATGAGCTTTTCTGTATGGTGGTATACATATTTTTTAAGATTACCAAGAAAATACTATTAAAGTTATCCTTTCCAGGAACAATTTGCCCTTGTGGTGAAGCCAAAGGCTGAAGTCAGAGTTTCCACCAAGAAGAGCCAGTCTTCTAATAGGGCACCAATAAGATCAATTTGGCCTATCCAATGAATGACACCGCATCAGGTCCAGAGACTCACTCTCTTTGGGAAGTCCTCACTCTCAAGCCAGGTCATGGAAATCTGAGGCACTGGAAATGGAAAGAGGCTATCTACAGGGCAGGAACCAGGGGAAAAAAGTATGCAAAGGAAAATTGGGCTCTCACAGCTAATAGCTTTATATATCTTTTCATATCTCCTGTCAGGTTTAAGAAAATGAGAATTTAGAAAGGAGATCATGTCCTTTGCAGGGACAGGGATAGAGTTGGACGCCATTATCCCCAGCAAACTAATACAGGAACAGAAAATCACATGTTCTCACTTATAAGTGGGAGCTGAATCATGAGAACACATGGACACATGCGGGGGATCAACACACACTGGGGCCTGACAGAGGCAGGGGACGGGGGGAGGGAGAGCATCAGGAAGAATAGTTAATGGATCCTGGGCTTAATAACTAGGTGATGGGATGATCTGTGCAGCAAATCACCATGGCACACGTTTACCTATGTAACAAACCTGCACATCCTGCATATGTACCCCTGAACTTAAAATACAAGTTAAAGAAAAGAAAAAACTACAAAAAACTAAAACAAAAAGAAAATGAGAAATTAATTTGCATTTGAGTTGGAAAAATAGTTTAGGTCCAGAGAGATGAAATGTCTTGCTAAAAGTCACAAATTAGTTTTGAGAAGTTTTTTCTTCATTTATTTCCCCATAAATTACCTGTGGTAGCTTAGACAATACATTTACTAGAAAATAAAAATGTAAATAATAAGGCCAGGTACAGTGGTTTATGCCTGTAATCCCAGCACTTTGGAAGGCTGAGGCGGGTGAATCACTTGAGGTCAGGAGTTTGAGACCAGCCTGACCAACATGGTAAAACCCCCTCTCTACTAAAATACAAAAATTAGCTGGGTGTAGTGGTACACATGCCTGTAGTCCCAGCTACTCTGGAGGCTGAGGCAGCAGCATCGCTTGAACCCGGGAGGCAGAGTTTGCAGTGAGCTGAGATCGCACCACTGCACTCCTGTCTGGGTGACAGTGCGAGGCTCTGTCTCAAAAAAAAAAAAAAGTAAATAATAAACATGGTGAATTATGATAGAATTGGGATTTCTTACTTTCAATCTGCTGTTCTTTACATGATATCATTTTGTTTGTTAAACTTTCTAGATTTCCCAGTGCAAGATATAAACTAATGGTTCTACTTTTTTCTATTATGTAGCTGTTCTGAGCTACACAGAAGCACATGGGTAAAGGAACCTTTTGTGTAGAGACTGTCTTAACTGCTTTTGTCACCCTGAACTAAAAATGCCTCTACAACTACAGCTACTCAAGAGATCTACTGGCTTCATCTTACTTCTGTTCTATTATCAAGCCAAAGATGCAGAAATTTCTTCCAAAATTTAAAGACTCAAAGGCAATTTAGTTAAGGGCAGTTTTTTGTTGTTGTTGTTTTGTTTCTAACAAAGCCAGTTTAGATAAGCTTTATATCAGTATATATATAATTATACAAAGGCATTTCTCCTTCATCTGGAAAAATCTATCAATCTAATTCTTTAAATATCCGTCAAGCTGGACATGGTGGTTCATGCCTGTAAATCTCAGCACTTCAGGAGCCTGAGGTGGGCGGATCGCCTGAGGTCAGGAGTTCAATTTCAGCTTGGCCAATATGGTGAAACCCTGACTCTACTAAAAATACAAAAATTAGCCGGGTGTGGTGGCAGGTGCCTGTAATCCCAACTACTCGGGAGGCTGAGGCAGGAGAATCGCTTGAACCCAGGAGGCAGAGGTTGCAGTGAGCCGAGATCGTGATACTGCACTCCAACCTGGGTGACAGAGAGAGATTCTGTCTCAACAAAAAAAATCTGTCAAATGAGGGGTCCCCTAAAATGGTGTCTGATGCCAGCCCTCAAGATTGAATTACTTAGCTGGTAGATTACCCAAGAGGCTTTGTTTGTCTACTTGTTGCCTTGTTTCAGAAGATAATTTCAAGAAAGAAGCTCAAGATTTAGTCAAATATTTGTTCAGAAGTTTGAAACTCTCAGCCAAATGAAGATTGGTAGTTCTTTCACCTGCACTCTCTAATTATAGGAATAACAGAATTGACTCTACTGCAAGAATCAATGCTGCAAGAATCAATCCAGACAACTGTGCAACAGGGACAGTGACCTGGGGTCTGTCCTCATTGGCCCAGTTTGCTTTACTCAGCTCTACTCCTGTCCCCAGCAGCTATGCTCTAGGGTCACAAAGGGGGCTGGACAAGAGAGCAAATACACCGTCTCCAACATACTACTCTACTGATATTAAAGATAGAATTTTGAATGTGTGTTTGAGAGAGGGAGGCTATACTGTCTTTTACTATCCCATCTTTTGAAGACTCTATTAAGTAGTCCCATTTCATTTATGTCCCCTTTTTCTGATCTGGCCTGGAGCCAAAACCAGAAGCCTTATTACTAGAGTTGACAAGTGCCAAGACCATTAATGACCCTTCATAGCAATTAAAACGAATAATAATCCCCATAAGCCAGAACTGAAACAAAAGGTGAACTACTTATCCAAACTTCGGCAAAGAGACACAGTTTTTCTCCCCCATCTCCCTAAGCCTGTTAGGAAACGGTATCTGCAGCTGCTCGTCCTCCTGCAACTCACTTTCTGCGTCAAATAGTATGGGTCAAAGTCCTCCAGGGGAACTGCAACCAGGCCTTGGGGGATGTCCCCGTAGATGAAAGGCAAACTCTTCCCTGCTTCCAGGTCACTGTTTGGCTTAGGCTTGCTGTCCTCATCGTCCTCCCGATGACTGCCATCGGCCTTTGGTGGTTTCTTGAGCTTGCTCTCGGCAATGCGCCTTTCAATGTTTGCCAGCGACTCAGGGGTGAAAGGCTTGAAACTATCAGGGCCTGGTGGTGCGAGCAGCCGTGCTGCCATCTTCTCATCCTGCAGCAGCTTCGTTAGTTATGCTGCGTCCAGGACAGGTCAGCTCTGGAAGAAACAGCAACACAGACAGCATTAATCAATCACTGCTCTAAAAAGAGGCCAGACTAAACCATCTCACTCTCAACCTTAATTCACAACCTTTGCAAAAAATACATAGTTTCTTCCATGATGTGGTTATTTTTCTTTTCAGGAAATCTGTGGCATGGACTGATCTGCCATGGGAGATCAAAGATCAGGAGTCTCCTGAATTGCCAGTATTTATTATATTCACTTAGATGCAACTCACTATTAGGAACCACATACAACAAAAAGAATATATTCTATTCCCTTAGGGAACTTCTATTCTGAACAAATAAGGCATATGGAACGTTACCCAGGGGCATATGTTAGCTGTGGAGTCCTTATAGTTCAAGTCACCTTCCTTTCCTAAAGGTCCACTCTCCAAAGAAAAACTTTTCCTTTCAAGGGCAATAAGAGGATAAATTGCCATTCTCAAATTTCAGTTTCTGAAAACAAAATAAACCCTTCAAACTTTGAAGACACAAAATATAGATAAAATCGCTTCCATCTGCTTTAGTTCTTCCATTCCAAGTTATTTTTCAATCACCGAGTTGTGTAAAATCCATTTAGCATAAAAGTCCAAAAGTATCTTCTTTAACAATCAGGCTCAGAGGGCAGATACTGCTCTAAGTGCCGCCTGCTTACCAACTAGAAAAAGCAAATGGGAGTGGAATCCTAGAGAACTTCCTCTGATGCAACAGCACTGCAGCACTGCAGGCTGAGCAGCAGCAGAAGGGCCTGCGTGTGACTCCTGAGAGGGGCTCAAACCAGGAAGGACGGAGATGCATGGACAGAGTCACAAGCAAAAATTCCCTTCTAAAAAGAAAACTGAAGTAATGTCTTATGAGAGGCAATGATTTCTAAGCATGGTATTTGAAAAGCCCATTTCCATTTATGTTTATAAGAGTCCTGGATTATTTAAACATGCACAGTTAAATGGAGGAATCAATCTCTGGTTTCAAAAGCAGCAGTATTCAGTTTCAGGCACAAAATGACCTGAGCAGGTAAGTTTACTGTGAAAGGCTTAGGGTTTGCTGGCAGTTCATTGGTTGCTCATGGTACTGCTTTTTTCTCTTTAGCACCATAAGTACAATCCAGGATTTTTTTTTTTAAGGCTAAAGATTGTTCTTTCCCCTCCTGCTTAGTCCTCAAGGTCCACTTCAAGGCAACTAAACCTTAAGGCTCCTCAAGAGAACAGTAGTAGAGTTAACTCTAAATAATCTGGGAATGAGATACCCAAGAGCTCTTTCCACAAATCCACCTGCTGACATTCCAGATCTCTGGAGCAATGATGATTGCTAAGTGTTGCAAGACAGTGTGTAGTGTCTATGTGTTGGCTGGTCTGCTCACTCACTCATAGCAGGGGGCTAAAGAGGCCAGAACCAGAAGTTTGCCCCACATATACCAGTTGGCTTCACACTGTGCAAAAAACATAACATCCTACGGACAGTGGGGTCAGAGAAATCATTTCCATGTAGGAATTATTTAAGGATTTCAGAGCTGCAAGTGATTTTACAAATCGAGTCCATTTCATTTCAGATGAGGAAGTTGGGGTCCTAAAAGATCAGACAACTTGCCCTGAGTCACACAGCAAGTATAAAAACCACGACCAAAAAGCTCTCGTGTCCCATCTCAGAACTTCTTTTATTATAATAAATATCAGTTATCTATCCTCCTTTCCTATCTCCCACTACTCCCCAAAAGGAATGGCTTGATTTCGTCAGTAAATCACACAGAAATGGCTTTACGGATCTAAGAATTTATTTATAATGCTTTCCCCAACCTAAAATTCCTTTTCTTTCATTCTTCTCCTACCCATCCTTGGATTGCCCCCCAATAAATCCCTACTCCTCCAGAGTCTTCCCACTAACTCAGCCTTGACTAATTATTTCCCCTTCAGCACTCCTGCAGCACTCCACCATGACCTTAGCTAACATTTATCACACACTGTTTCAAGCATTATTCCAAGCACCTTGCTTATATTAACTCGTTCAATCTCCAGAGCAGCTTATGAGGCAGATATTATTATCACACTTAACAGATAGAGACAGAGTCACAGAAAACTAATGTAGCTTGCCCAAAGTTACACAGCCAGAAAAAGATGCAAAACCCTCTAAATAAACTTGTTTTGCCACTTAATCATTGCTGAATTGTACCTTTCAGAATAAATTCCCATAAGTCTTAAACTTCCTTTGTATCCTTTTCACAGTGAATAGGATTATGCCTGAAACCCATAAAGAGACCAAATACACAGGACTCCTTGGCTCCTACATCCACACTCATTCTCAATCCTAGGTCACTCTCTGTTCCTACGCAGAGGACAAAGAACACTGCAAGAGTAAGTCACTGAAGATGCTGACAAATTCTTGTGATCTAATTGCAGGCACCTGGGTTTTTCACAGCAGTCCAGGGCAAGGTTCTCTGTCTTTGCTTTCAGACCCTGTTTCTTCCTGTTTTCTCCAAGACTGTCCTCTCAATTATCCCTGCTCTTCATCCCATTTTCAATCGTACCTTTTCCTTTATCTTCTCCCTTTACATCTCCACACCCATTCTCTTCGCTTGGCCTAAGTAACTATGTTATCCTGGTCGAACTACAGCTGCAGTCTCCTCTTCCTCATCACCTCTTCCTTCCTTCAAATTTCTCTCCCTGGCCCTGATAGAACTTCTGAGTCCCACAGTTGTCTCAAGGGGGCCTGCAATGACTTCAAAACCAAAGCATTTAAAAACTACTCTTCTTACTCCAAAACTGATTTCTCTTCCTGACTTTCTTATTTCTGGACCAGCCATCCAGCATGGAACCTCAGTCATCTCTGTCCAGTCCCTTTTTGCTATCCATACCCAACCAGTCATCAGCCTTTCCAATTGCTCTTCCTTCAGAGCTTCCATTGTCAATAGTATTGCCCTCATTCAGGTCCTACTGCAATAGTCTCCTCACTAGTGGACCAGCCCTCAGTCCACCAGGCATATTTCCAAGGATTCGTTTTCCTAAAAATATGCTTTCATTATATCATTTCCCTCCCTCAAACTTACCAGAGTTAGAGGACAGAGTCCAAATTTCTGCCATTTCACTGCCACTCAAGGCATTCTACAACCTTACACATAACGAACATTCTCTTCTACGGCTTCCCTGCAAGAACACCTGCACTGGTAACTGTATTTTGAGTTTTAAATTTTTTGAAGGTATAATACAATAAAGTACGCAAACCTTAACAGCACAGCTTATTTTGTACATATGTATATGCCTGTGTAACCACCACTGAAAGCAAGATGTAGAAAATTTATTTCCAGCATCCCAGACAGCTCTCATGAGCCATCAATAACCACCTCCAGCAAAAGCTATTCTGACATATATCACCATATATTAGTTTTGCTTCTACTTGAACCTCATATAAGTAGAATATAAACACACTCTTTGGGTTCTGGCTTCTTTCACCCAACACTATTTCTGTGAAATTCATCTTCTTATATGTGTAGCAGTAGTTCATTCTGCATAGTATTCCATGCATGAATGTAGTACAATTTATCCATTCTACCTTGATGGGCATTTAAGTTGTTTATAGTTTTAAGCTATTATGAATAAAAGCTGCTAAGAGCCTTCTTGTACATGTCTTTTGGGGTAGCCATACATTTACTTCTTTTTCGCATATAGCTAGGAGCGGAATGCTGGGTCAGAGAATGGCAGATACTTAGCTTTAGTGATATTCCTACAATGGAAGATTGCAATGTGAGAGGGTTCCAGTTGTTCCAAATCCTCATCAACACTTGGAATGACAGTCTTCTGAATGTTACCCACTCTGGTGGGTACAGTAGCATCTCATATTTTTAAAAAAATTAATTTATTGGGATGAAATTTACATAACATAAAATTAACCATTTTAAGGTGAACAATTCAGCAGCAATTAGTATATTCACACTACCACTATTATCTAGTTCAAAAACATACACAGTTTCTCTCCATTCCCAACCTTCAACCCCCACCCTTCACCACCAGCTCCTAGTAACTATCAGTCTGCATTCTGTCTCTATTGATTTATCTATTCTAGACATTTCATATAAATGGACTCACACAATATGTGAGCTTTTGTGTCTGACTTCTTTCACTTAGCATAATGTTCTCAAGGCTCATCTATAATGTAGCCTGTTATCAGTACTTCATTCTTTTCTATGGTATTTCAGGCAGGGTACAAAATCAACATACAAAAGCATTTCCATACATCTACAACAAACTAGCAGAAAAAGATCAAGAAAGTAATCCCAATTACAATAGCCAGCAAATAAAATAAGACCTAGGAATAAATTTAACCAGGAAGATGAGAGATCTCCCCAGAAAAACTATAAAACACTGATGAAAAATCAAAGATGACACCAAAAAATGGAAGGACATCCCATGTTCATGAACTGGAAGAATTAATATTGTGAAAATAACCATACTACCAAAAGCCATCTATAGGTTAAATGCAATCCTTATCAAAGTACCAATGAAATTCTCCACAGAAATAGAAAAAACAATCCTAAAATTCGTATGAAACCACAAAAGACCCTTGAAAAGCCAAAGTATCCTGAGCAAAAGGAACAAAGCTGGAGTTATCACATTATTGGACTTCAAAATATACTACAAAGATATAGTATCCAAAACAGCATGGTAGTGGCATAAAAGGACATATAGACCAATGGAAAAGAATAGAGAATACAGAAGTAAATTTGTCACATAGTAATAGCCAACTGAATTTTGACAAAGGCACCAAGAACATTCATTGGGGAAGGTATAGTTTCTTCAATAAATGGTGCTGGGAAAACTGAATAACCATATGCAGAAGAACGAAACTGGAACCCTATCTCTCACCACAGACAAAAATCAACTCAAAATGAATTAAAGACTTACATATAACACCTGAACCTATGAAACTACTAGAAGAAAACATAGGAGAAACACTTCAGACATTGGTCAGGGCAAAGATTTTATGGAGAAGACCTCAAAAACACAGGGAACACAAGTAAAAATAGACAAATGGTATTATAGCAAACTAAAAAGCTTCTGCACAGCAAAGGAAACAATCAGTAGAGTGAAGAGACAACCAGTAGAATGTGAGAAAATACTTACAAAGTATTCCTCCTTTATATATTCTGGATGTTAAATATAGGAACTCAAACAACAGCAAAAGACTAAATCATTCTATTAAAACATGGGCAAATGAACTGAATAGGCAACTCTCAAAATAAGACATACAAATGGCCAAAACGTATATGTAAAAATGCTCATCACTTATCCTCAGGGAAATGCAAAACAAAACCACAGTGAGATATCATCTCATCCCAGTTAAAATAGCTATTATCAAAAACACAAAATATAATGAATGCTGAGAAAGGGGAACTCTTATAAACTGTTGCTGGGAATGTGGATTAGTATAGCCATTATGGAAAGCATTATGGAGGTGCCTCAAAAAAAAAAATAGAACTACCATATGATCCAAGAATCCCATTACTGAGTATATATCTAAAGGAAAGAAAATCAGTATGTTAAAGAGATATCCACACTCCCATGTTTATTGCAGCACTATTCATAATAACTAAGATATGGAATCAACCTAAGTGTCCATCAACAGAGGACACTATGTGTCCATCAACAGAGGAATGGGTAACAAAAATGTGGTATATATACACAATGGAATACTATTTAGCCATTAAAAATGAACAAAATTCTGTCACTCATGGCATGAATGAGCTTGGAGGACATTATGTTAAATGCAGTAAGCCAGGCATGAAAAGAGAAATACAGCATTCTCACTCATATGTGGAAGCATAAAACGTTGATCTCATAGAATTAGTAGTTACTATTGTACTAGAGTAATAGTAATAGTTGTTACTATTGTTACTAGAATCAGGGAAGGATAGCAGAGAGGGAGGGATAGCCAAAGGTTGGTTAATGGGTACAAAAGGTATAGCTAGCTAGCAGGAATAAGTTCTAGTGTTCTACAGTACTACAGGGTGACTATAATTAACAACAACTTATTGTATATTTTAAAATTGCTAGAAAAGTGGATTTTGAATGTTCCCAATACAAAGAAATGATAAATATTTGAGATGGATATACCAATTACCCTAATTTGATCATTACACATTGTATACATGTATCAAAATATCACACTGTATCACATATTATATGCCAATTAAAAATAACAAAAAAAGTAAAAAAAAAAAATAATAAACACCCAAAATATACATCCCGAAAATGTACATACCACAATGTGTTTACTCATTCATCTGTTGATGGACATTGAGTTCCTTCTACCTTTCAACTATTATGAACAGTGCACACACATGTACTTGTTTTAGTACCTGTTTTCAATTCTTTTGAGTCTATACCTAGGAGTGGAATTGGTAATTCTACATTTAACTTTTTTGAGGAATTGTCAAACTGTTTTCCTGAACCATTCTGCATTTTGTGGCTGAACCATTTTGGACTCCCAACAGCAATATAAAAAGGTTACAATTTCTCCATATCCTTGCCAACACTTGTTATTTTCCCTTTTCTTTTTTAATTGCTGTCATCCTAATGGGTATAAGGTGGTACCTTACTGTGGTTTTGATTTGCACTTCCCTAATGATATTGCTGCATTTTCTCATGTGTGTGTTTACTCACTCTTGTCTAAATTTGCATTTTCTCATAGGTTGATTGACAATTCAGACATCCTCCTTTGTGAAGTGCTGATTTAAGTCTTTGCCCACTTTTTCCTATTGGGTTAACTGCATTTTTCTAAATTGTTTGTGAGAGTTCTTTGTCTAGTCTCCATTCAAGTTATTTGTCAGATATAATATTTCAAATATTTCTTCTAATTGTCTTAATGGTGATTAATTAAGAACTAAATTTGATAAACTGTAGTTCTTAATTTTATTGAAATCCAATCTATCAGCCTTTTCCTTCATGTTAGCACTTTTTAGTTCTAAGAAATCTGTGCCTATTCTAAGGCCATGTAGGTATTCTCCTTTGTTTTAGAATCTTTATTATTTTACCTTTCTCATTTAGTTTGCAAACCATATGAACTGATTTTTACATATGGTGTGAGGTAGAGGACAGGTTCATTTTTTTCCTGTGGTTATACAATTAACCCAGCATCACTTAATAAAATGTCTGATCACTATTACTTTCACTGACTCCTAAAAATATTTTCATTTCCTTATTTTAAATCTCCTGACATTTTTCTTTCTTACCTAAGTTCTATTTATCCATTAAAACAAGCTTAAATGCCTTCTGTTTCTAAGGAAGTCATCTTGCACAGTAACAAACTTGTTAGGTTAGATTTAGAAGGAACTCAGAGACCACCTAGTTAAATTTGCCTCAACCATAAGTTATGTAAGAGAGGCTCAATTGTCTGCCAATTAGTGATAGATGCAAAGCTAGGACCCAGGTTTCTTGGCTTCCAATATAATGCTCTTTTCACTAGAATATACAATCTCTAAGTCAATGACCTTGTCCATCATACCACTACTATCTCATTGTGCATCTCCCTGCAATGCTAAAGATGACACAGCCAGCCCAGATGATAAAGGAACGACAAAAGCAACTTTTGGCTCTGGCAGTTCTAAAAGAGATTGAACTAGACTCAACGATAGGGACAACAAATGGGTAGGGCTCCCTTCTTCTGGTTGTCCAGAGGATTAAGATCTTAAAATTCAACTAGCCACAGTGACTCATCCCTGTAATCCTAGTGCTTTGGGAGGCTTAGATGGGAAGATCACTTGAGGCCAGAAGTTTGATACCAGCCTGGACAATATAGCAAGACATCATCTCTACGAAAATTTAAAAAATTTAGCTGAGTCTTCCTGATGGTCCCAGATGCTGGGGAGGCTGAGATGGGAGGAAAGTAACATCTTCGCTAATGCCTAAGGACAGGCTAGTAGGATGGGTTACAGGAAGAAAATGGGTAGAGCTTTTCAGGAACAAAAAATAGCATATTCAAAAGACTACAGACATGAGAGATCAAGCTACTTGGGTTCTGCAAGCAGTTCAGTGTAAGTGGATTTCAGAAAATCAGCTAACAGGTAAGCAGGTACCACATCAGGAATGCAAAGCCCTGCTCTCATGGGAAGGAGTTTTGCTTTTATTCTGAAGGCAATGAGGAGATATTGAAGGCTTTAAAGTAGAAAATGATTTGATCAAAGTTACATTTTAGGAAGGTTCTTGTGGCTATAGTGTAGAGAATGAGATGAGGGAAGAATAAGATCAAAGTGAGGAAGACCAGGAAGAAGACTGTTGTAGCAATCCATTGAGAGATGACAGCCTAAGCCAGGTAGCAGCAGGGATGATATATTGAACAGTTCTGTTGACTAACTAAAGGAGAAAGGTAAGACAGAAGAAAAATCAAGGAAGATGCCAAATCATGGGCAAAGGGATGAGAAGTAGTGAAATTCACTTAGACAAGGAATAAGTTGTGATGCAGAGCTCTCAGGTTAAGATGATGACCACTTATGAACATGCTGCTGAGGTGCTTTGGTACCTCCAAATGGAGGTATCATATAGGCAGCAGGATATGTGCTTCTGAAGCTCAGGGGAATGATTTTTTTCTCATCCACACTTGCTACTTATTTAGTCTTCTAGCTTGGAACAAAAAGTCAAGAATTCACAAACACCACCACCTAAGCACCTGTTTCAAGTGAAAAATCAGGTTCAGCTTAAAAAATAGTTTCTTCATAATTAAATAGTAGCAGAAAACCCATATCAGCTGCTTCTTTCTTCCCTGGAGATGTTGGCAGGATAACTGCAATCCTAGGAGCTCTCTGTGTCGAATTTGGGAGGTGGAGCAAAAAGAAAAGTGGCCTCTTCCAAATCATAGAGGTAATGTGTAGAAAAGAGATATCCACTGATATGGTTTGGATGTGTCCCACCCAAATCTCATCTTGAATTGTACTCCCATAATTCCCATGTGTTGTGGGAGGGACCAGGCGGGAGATAATTTGAATCATGGGGGCAGTTTCCCCCATACTGTTCTTGTGGTAGTGAATAAGTCTCCCAAGATCTGATGGTTTTGTCAGGGGTTTCTGCTTTTGCATCTTTTCATTTTATCTTGCTGCCACCATGTAAGAAGTGCCCGCCAGGCACGGTGGCTCATGCCTGTAATCCCAGCACTTTGGGAGGCTGAGGTGGGAGGATCACGAGGTCAGGAGTTCGAGACCAGCCTGGCTAACATAGTGAAACCTTGTCTCTACTAAAAATACAAAAAATTAGCCAGCCATAGTGGTGGGCACCTGTAATCCCAGCTACTCAGGAGGCTGAAGCAGGAGAATTGCTTGATCCCAGGAGGCAGAGGTTGCAGTGGGCTGAGATCACACCACTACAATCCAGCCCAGATGGCAGTGCAAGACTCTGTCTCAAAAAAAAAAAAAAAAAAAGTGGCTTTTACTTCCCGCTATGATTCTGAGACCTCCCAAGCCACATGGAACTGTAAGTCTAATTAAACCTCTTTTTCTTCCCAGTTCTGGTATCTTTATCAGTGGCATGAAACAGATTAATACAGTAAATTGGTACCAGTAAAGTGGGGCATTGCTGAAAAGATACCCGAAAATGTGGAAGCAACTTTGGAACTGGGTAACAGGCAGAGGTTGGAGCAGACTGGAGGACTCAGAAGAAGAAAGGAAAATGTGGGAAAGTTTGGGACTTCCTAGAGACTTATTAAATGGCTTTGACCAGAAGTCTGATAGCAATATGGACCATAATATCCGGGCTGAGGTGGTCTCAGATGGAGATGAGAAACTTGTTGGGAACTGGAGCAAAGGTGACTCTTGTTATGTTTTAGCAAAGAAACTGGTGATATTTTACTCCTGCCCTAGAGATCTGTGGAGCTTTGAACTTGAGAGAGATGATTTGGGCTATCTGGTGGAAAAAATTTCTAAGCAGCAAAGCATTCAAGAGGTGACCTGGATGCTGTTAATGGCATTCAGTTTTATAAGGGAAGCCGAGCACAAAAGTTTGGAAAATTTGCAGCCTGACAATGTGATAGAAAAAAGAAACCTATTTTCTGAGAAGAAATTCAAGCTGGCTGCAAAATTTGCATAAGGAATGAGGAGCAAATGTTAATCCCTAAGACTATGGGGAAAATGTCTCCAGGTCATGTCAGAGGTCTTCATGGCAGCCCCTCCTATCACAGGCACAGAGGTCTAGGAGAAAATGGTTTTGTGGGCTGGGCCCAGGGTCCCCATGCTGTGTGCAGTCTAGGGACTTTGTGCCCTGTGTCCTAGCTACTCTGGCTGTGGCTGAAAGGGGCCAACATAGAGCTCAGGCCACAGTTTCAGAGGGTGCAAGCCCAAAGCCTTGGCAGCTTCCATGTGGTACTGAGCCTGTGAGTGCACAGAAATCAAGAATTGGGGTTTGGGAACATCTTCCTAGATTTCATAAGATGTATGGAAATGCCTGGATACCCAGGCAGAAGTTTACTGCAGGGGCAGGATGCTTATGGAGAATCTCTGCTAGGGCAGTGAGGAGGGGAAATGTGGGGTTGGAGCCCTCATACAGAGTCCCTACTGGGGCACTGCCTAGTGGAGCTGTGAGACCCCAGAAAGGTAGATCCGCCGACAGCTTTCATCATTTGCCTGGAAAAGATGTAGACACACAATGCCAGCCTATGAAAGCAGCTGGGAAGGAGGCTATCCCCTGCAAAGCCACAAGGGCAGAGCTGCCAAGACCATGGGAACCTACCTCTTGCATCAGTGTGACCTGGACATGAGACCTAGAGTCAAAGGAGATCATTTTGGAGCTTTAAAATTTGATTGCCCTGCTGGATTTCAGACTTGCATGGGTCCTATAACCCCTTCATTTTGGCCAATTTCTCCCATTTGGAATAGCTGTATTTACCCAATAACTGTAACCCCCATTGTATCTAGGAAGTAACTAGTTTGCTTTCAATTTTACAGGCTCATAGGCACAAGGGACTTGCCTCGTCTCAGATGAGACTTTGGACTGTGGACTTTTGGGTTAATACTGAAGTAAGTTAAGACTTTGGGTTAATGTTGGGAAGGCAAGACTGGTATTGAAATGTGAGGACATGAGATATGGAGGGGCCGGGGCAGAATGATAAGGTTTGGCTGTGTCTCCACCCAAATCTCATCTGGAATTGTACTCCCATAATTCCTATGTGTTATGGGAGAGACCCGGTGGGAGATCATTTGAATTATGGGGGTAGTTTCCCCCATACTGTTCTTGTGGCAGTGAATAAGTCTCCCAAGATCTGTAGATTTTATCAGGGGTTTCTACTTTTGCATCTTTTCATTTTCTCTTGCTGCTGCCATGTAAGAAGTGGCTTTCACCTTCCACCATGATTGTGAGGCCTCCCTAGCTATGTGGAACTGTAAGTCCAATTAAACCTCTTTTTCTTCCCAGTCTCGGGTACGTCTTTATCAGCAGTGTAAAAATGGACTAATACATCCCTATTTCAAGAATAGGGAAAGTGGCTTGATAAAAGAAGCAGGACTACCCACTCTAGGAGACTACATAGAGACACATTTACACACCCGAGTGGTGGCACGTCTATAGTCCCAGCTACTCAGGGGGCTGAGGCAGGAGAGTTTCTTAAGGCCAGGAGTTTGAGACCTCAGTGTGTCATGGTCACATCTGTGAATAGCCACTGCTCTTTGGCTTTCGGGCAACATAGTGAAACACTATCTTTTCCAAGTTCTGAGTTCAGTATTTTGTTCTTGGGATGAATGTAAAAGCACCTAAACGTCATGGAAAAAATTCTTCCTGTGATAAAGAACATCGGCCAATCTTGCACATGCACTTGGCCTCCCATGGGTCAGCGCCCCCACCCGTCATCTCCCCAGAGACCAGTTTGCAGCAGCAGCACACCTCACGCCGTCTTTGCTCCTCAAGGGAAAGATTTAATAACAAGAAGCAAAAGAAGATAAGAAGCTTGGTACAGAACTATAGCTAGACTCTGAGGACTGCGAGACAGCTCTTTGCATGTTGATATATAGCTCATTTGGAATTAGCCAGAGGAGCAGCTCTGCACTGGGAGGAAGGTGGGTGGCTCTTATCATAGGAGAAGAGAAAAATGCAGCCAGATGGATGGTTTACACTGTCCCCACTCCCTGGGCTCCTCCTTTCTCCAATGACAACTAGATGCTAGGCTGCCAATTTTCTACTTTGTTACAGATTTCACTTTGGAAAATCTATAACAGTTCTAGAAATTGAAATAAAAACAATTTTGTCAAAGCTTAGTTTTAATCATTTTAAACATGAAAAATTACAGTCTTCAGCCTCTCTAGATAACATCAAGATCTGCTCTCCCTCCTACCAGGTCTCAGGGATCTCATCAGCCTGGTGAATGTCTGCATCCATGCTAACTGGGAACTGCCGGTGCATTCATCCATCTCCCTGGATTTCTACCTAGTAAGGCCACTTCTGAAGTCTGTCCTTTCTAAGTTTCACACCCACCAAATTTACCCAAAGCTGAGCTATTTGCCTCTGATTCTCAAGAACTGGTCTCTCCCTAATCCTTTTGAGATAGTCACTCTTGGTTGACTTACATGTTTGTCTTCCCACAGAAACCCCTTGAAGGATCTGTTTATAGAATACTTTGACAGAGGCCTAGTGTGGATATAAATATATGATTATCTATAAGTAACTAGCAGGAGATATTTGGGAAGCACTTACACTTTGGGTACTTGGATTTTTTTTCCCCTTTAATTCAGAGATGGGGTCTTGCTGTGTTGCCCAGTCTGGACTTAAACTCCTGGGCTCAAGCAATCCTCCTGCCTCAGCCTCCCAAGTAGCTGGGACTACAGATATGTACCACCAAGTCTGGCTAGTACTTAGATATTTTAATCTAAAAACACTAAGAAGGATTCTTAGGCAAGAATGGATCCTATTTAAATGAAGTCAATCCAATGATTATAATGATTATAAATGTATCCCAAAGCTTCTCTGAGCAAGGTCCATCAGTCCAAAACGAAGACAGGTTTCCACCTTGTATATACATCCACATAGCCACCAAGCTACTATCTGCTTCCATCTCCCTGGCCCTGAAGACACTACAAATCAAAGCTGTCCTCTATTTTACCCCCCATCCCCCATCACCTATTTTTTCTTCAAATTTAACTTGCTTTCCATGTTTCTTTTATTTCTTCCACAAGGCACAGGAGCCTTTCCCTTTATATCCCAAACAGAAAACACTTTGTAGTCTCTAGTTGTTGCCTCCACACCTATTCTCATTTTCTTCACCAGTTTCCTTGATTTAAGTTATGATGCAAACAATTTTTCCTGCCCATTATTCTATAACTGAAAAGTGTTCCATTTCTTCCCACAAAGTTTTTTTGTGGTAAAATATACATAACATGCAATTTATCATTTTAGCCATTTTTAAGCATACAATTCCATGGAATGGAAGACATTCACATTGTTGTACAATCATCAGCACCATCCGTCTCCAAATCTTGTCATCCCATACTGAAACTCTGTAAGTCAAGTTTCACTAGAATGCAGCCATACTCATTTAAGTATTGTCTGTGGCTGCTTCTGTGCCACAGCAGCAGAGCTGAGTAGTTGCAAAGACTGTGTGGCCCACAACGCCTGAAATATTTACCACCTAACCCTTTCTAGAAAAAGCCTCCCTACTTCTTGTATAGTTACCATAGCAACTGTCTAACTGGTCTCACTGTCTCCAGTTTCATTCCTTTTCAGTCTACCTGTCCCAAGAGTGACTTTTAAAAAATATAACTCTGATCAATTAACTCCTTGGTTAAAATCCATGAGTGGCATCCTGTAGACTAATGTAGTATTACTGAATGTGTTCCTGGGGACCACCATTTCCTCATTTGAGGGTTAAATGAGCTGATACATATGAAGTAGGTCTTAATGATAATAATACTTCCAATAATCATTGTTAATATGGAGCACTATGTACCTGCTAGGCACAGTTCCAACAGGTTTATATATAATTCTTTTGATGCTTCCAACAACCCTCTGAGGTAATTATTGTTCGTATCCCATATCACTGATGAGAACACTGAGGTATAAAGAGATTAATTCAGTAACTTGATCTACGTCCCACCGTGGGACTCAAATCCAAGCTCTTTGGCTCCAAGGTCTGTGTCCTTAACCACTTCATTATACTACTTCTTGTTGCCAGCACTCTTTCCCTTCCCTGCATCCCTTCTAAGATTCCTTTCAGCCCTATGAGTTCATAACACTTAACTAATGAGCTCTCCTGGACTCCAACAGACGAACCAAAGTTGGTTTCTCTGAGATAATTTTCAAGATTCAAAATATATAGAGGCTTAAATCAGAAGGAATAATGTCCTGACTCAAAATCTATCATCAAATAATTATATGTTAAATAAAGGAACGAAAATGCTCACACAGAGGCTAGAACAAAAGGTCCAGCACTATTCAGCTAACCCTTACCACAACAATGACCAAGAATTTATCCATTCAGTGAGCACTTCTTGAGTGTCTTCTATGTTTCAGGCACTGGAAAGCTTAGAATTTAAACCTGGCATCAGGATACACTCTCCTAAGTCATTATCTGTCTGTTACATTGGAAAGCAGATTTCTGTGTTGGATAGGAAGAAAGTTGTATTAAAATTTTGAAGCTTTTTTGTTTTCAATCAGTAGAAGTCTTTTTCAAATCATATCTTACATCAAATGTCAGTATATAATACAGTCAAAAGTATTTCTGCTCTGGTTGAAGCAGGAATGAGCCTCAAGTCCACCTCATTCCTCTCAGGAAGCCCTGCAGAGTATGACGATGGCTCTAAACTATTATACAAGATAACAACTAGCCCTCTTTCAACTCCAGAATTCAATGGTGACTCTTTCAACAATAGATCTGAAGTTAATTACTCATAAAGTTGTCTTGAAATAGACATGCCAAAATACATAGAAGTAAAAAAAAAAATACATGAAAGTGGTAATGGGCCTGTCTGCAGGTGTAATATCTCTGAATGTTATGATAATATATACAGGCACTCTATAAACATTACATTTAATCTTCATAACAACCTAATTAGGCAGGCATTGACAGCTTCATTTTACAAGTGAGGAAAGAAAGTGAGACTCAAAGAAAATACAGGAATTCCCAGGGTCACACTGGGAGCAGCCTCTCTCCAAAGCCCACAAGCTTTCCCCGTACCATGACGTCTTCGACAATGACTAAGATCAAGTACTCTCCTACTCCAAAGAAACTCTGAAAACAAGAGGAAGACTTTTAATGACAACAAGAGAACTGACAGCTTGCATGAAGTTTTGCTACTCAGGGGACACTCGGGTTGCTTCACTGACCAAAAAAGATGACTGTGAAACTGAGTTAAACAATAGGGCATTAAGGCAGTATGAAACTCTAAATCAAAAGCTGTGAGGCCACCCAGCCTTCAGTGTGGCTAAGAGGTCTGGATACAGGCATCACAAAGGCCACATCAGGCTTGTGTGCTTTTTGCTACTCATTTGCTGAATCAATTGCTAACAGACAGAAGGGCAGACCCACTAAATGGTTACTGGAGGATATCCTACTGACCAAATTCAGAAGCATCACTCACACTTCTATGAAGTTTTACAGGGGAAGAGAAGATGGGTTACTTAAGTAGCTATAGTGGTATTCAAATAAGGTGACTGCAAGCAGGAGTGGCAAAAAGAGGCCAGGCATGGTAGCTCACACCTGTAATCCCAGCACGTTGGGAGGCCGAGGCAGGTGGATCACAAGGTCAAGAGCTCAAGACCATCCTGGCCAACATAGTGAAACCCCATTTCTACTAAAAATACAAAAATTAGCTGGGCGTGGTGGCGCACACCTGTAGTCCCAGCTACTCTGGAAGCTGACACAGGAGGATTGCCTGAACCCGAGATTGCAGTGACGCAGAGGTTGCAGTGAGCCGAGATTGAGCCACTGCACTCTAGCCTGGTAGCAAGACTCTGTCTCAAAAACAAACAAACAAAAAGAAAAAAACAATGGAGAGGCCTCAGGTACAGCTTCAACCATGGGGGTGACAAAATCATCTCACAGGGTACTGTGAGCATCAGAGAGAATGTTTGTCAAAAGCTTATAAAGTGGTATATCACTATAAATATAAAAATACACAGTGGCCTAGCTATGAATTGCAACAACAACCCAGTGTGGCCAGCGATGATTAAAGACAGAGTGGAACTTTCCTGAACAAGATTTCAGACTTGTTAGGATCTTAGGAGATTGAGCTGACAGAGTGACAAACTGCAAACAGTTGCTGAGGCTACAAATTAATGCAACCTCATATTTGTATAGTGTTTTCACATTTACACAGCATCTCCTTATCCTTTACCTCATCTCATCCTTATTTGAAATTTAAAGGAGCAAATATTGCTAGATGTACTTCACAGAAAAGGTGTTTGGGGTTAACGAAGTTGCCTTGCATAGAACAGCTAGCGACACAGGCACAAAATATTAAGTGGCCCTGTCCATTTTCTAAGAAAGAATTCCTTTCTTGTTTCATTTAGCTATCTTCCTTATGCTGAAAAGAACAACAGGTAGGAAAAGAAAGCAGAAAACTCTCCAAATAATGATAATGACGGCAATGACAAAAAGGCCAGGAAGGAACAATCTAGGAGTGTGACTGATGCTGCAGAGCATGCTGCAGGAGAAAGAAAAAAAGGAGATAGGACAACTATTATACAATGTAGGAAAAAAGTACTTTATAAGAAGTTTAGTAGTACAATGTCCAATGCACCTTCTTTTCAACAGTTCTCCAGTAAAGATCTGCATTGTTCTTTAAGTCTCTTGGAGTCGAATTTGAGTGTGTGTGTGTGTGTGTGTGTGTGTGTGTGTGTGTGTGTGTGTGTGTTTCCGTTGTTTTTATGACTATCATGTTTTGTTTTTACAGTACCTTAAGACAAAAGCAGGGTGGTTTATGAAGTCCTCATTTCATTTGAGTTTACTGCCAATGGCAGGGTGTGGGCTGGAAGTCAGCGTTTCTGCTTTCCACCCCACTGACTTTCTATAACACACCGCCTTTCAGCACAGCAGACATGATGTAGGACACACCTAGGTCTTTACAAAAGCATCTATAAACAATGTCAGCAATGCCTACAGGAAACTATTTCTAAATGAAAGGCAACATGCATCCTAATTCTGTTACTAATGCTTTCACAACTACTTTCCAACTGGAATCTCCTAACCACCACATGACAAGATCACAAAGGTTAAGTAACTTGCTCAGGGTCACAAAGATAATAAGTAGCAGAGCCAGAACTTAGACTTCAGGAGTTAACTCTTCATTCTGTGTGCTTTTTCTGTACAGTATGATGTTTCTCATTCAGGAAAAGAATGTTAAAATGGGACAAGCACAGTGGTAGTAAGATAAGAATATACAGTCCTCCCTTGGTATCCACTGGGGATTGGTTCCAAGATAAATACACTCCCACCACCCTGTTAGATAGCAAAATCCCCAGACGCTCAAATCTCTTACGTAAAATGGTGCAGTATTTGCATATAACCTATGCACAGCATCCTGTATACTTTAATAATCTCTAGACTACTTATAATACCTAATATGATGTAAATACTATGTAAGTAGTGATACTGTACTTTTCAATTTCATATTTTTGTTATATTATTATGTTTACTGTTTTTTCTCTCAAATACTTTTGATCTGCAGCTGGTTGAATCTATAGATGGAGAAACCACATATATGGAGGGCCAACTACATTTCCTATCTATCTCACTTGTGTTGCATTAACAAAACTTACTCTTACACTTTTTCCTGAGATGTTCAAAGTTCTCTCTCTCATCTACTCAGAGAAGATTTGACTAGCAAAAGATCCCCTAGGAAAAAATTAAAACAGAAGATTGTTCATAATTGCTATGGTGCCTTAACTATTGTTAACCCCTTCATTAATAACAAATAATTTCACTAATCCTCAAAGTTGTCCCAACCCATGCAGCCTCAAGGATGGTACAGTAACCTTAGCTGGTAGATAAATCAGAAGCTATATGAAATTTAGGTTTGATAGCCATGGTTCCTTTCTCCTCAGAAACCTCAGACTCTCCACTGCTTGTTGAATAAAGTCTCAAATCCTTAAACGAGCACTCAGGGCCCTTTTCAACCTATTAATAGACATTCTCTGCTTGTGTCTAATGCTTCACAAAAACACTCCTCACTCCTACTGTACTTTTCCATTCCTGCACTTTGGCTGTGCCATTCCTATTGATTAGAACGCTATCTTACCTATCATTGCTTGGGACAGTTGTTCTTATTCTCCTAATCAAAAAAAATCTCTCCCTTCCTCTTGGTATTTTTATATCACTTCTAAAAGACTACTTTCAAGTACAGGCATACCTCAGGCTTATTGTGGGTTCAGCTGCAGACCACCACAATAAGGCAATAAATTCAGTAACAAAAAAGTATCACAATTAAGTCAGCAGCAAAAAAAAGTATTACAATAAAGTCAGTAACAAAATTTTTTTGGTTTCTCAGTGCATTAAAAAAGTTCTGTTTATGCTATGCTATAGTCTATTAAGTATGGGAAAACACTGTCTAGAAAAATTAGGCCAGGCACACGTGCTCACAACTAAAATCCCAGCACTTTGGGAGGTCAAGGCAGGAGGCTCACTTAAGGCCAGTAGTTAAAGACAAGCCTGGGCAGCACAATGAGATCCTGTGTCTATAAAAAAGAAAAAAAAAAACTTTAAAAAAATTAGCAGAATGTGGTGGTGCACACTCATAGTCCCAGCTACTTGGGAAGCTGAGGTAGGAGAATCACTTGAGCCCAGGAGTTCCAGGCTACACTGAGCCATGACTGGGCCACTGCATTCTAGCCTGCCAGCCTGAGCAACAAACTGAGACCTCGTCTCAAAAAAAAAAAAAGGTACATACCTTAATTCAAAAAATACTTTATTACTAAAAAAATGCTAATGATCACCTGAGCCTTCAGCTACTTGTCATCTTTTTGCTAGTGAAGGGTCTTGCCTTAATGTTGGTAGCTACTGACTGATCAGGGTGGTGTTTGCTGAAGGATGGGGTGACTGCGGCAATTTCTTAAAATAAGACAACAGTGAAGTTTCCTGCATCGATGAATTCTTCCTTTCACAAAAGATTTCTCTGTTTCATGCAATGGCATTTGACAGCATTTTACCCACAGCAGAGCATCTTTCACAATTCGAGTTACACTGTGGCACGCAGCTGTAGTCCCACCTACTTGGCAGGCTGAGGTGAGAGGATCACTTGAGTCAGAGAGTTCAAGGCTACAGTGAGCTACAATCACACCACTACACTCCAGCCTGGGTGACAGAGCAAGTCCCTACCTCTTAAAAAAAAATCAAAAATGAAGAAACAAAATTGGAGTTAGTCCTCCCAAACATTGCTGCTACTTTATTAACTAAGTTTAGGCAATATTCTAAATCTGTTGTTATCATTTCAACAATGTTCACGGCATCTTCACCAGGAGGAGATTCCAGCTCAGGAAACCACTTTCAGCCTGGCATACTGTAATCCCAGCACTTTGGGAGACGAAGGCAGTAAGACTGCTTGAGGCCAGGCATTCAAGACCAGCCTGGGCAACAAGGTGAGACCCTGTCTCTACAAAAAACAAAAAAATTAGCCGGGCATGGTGGCTCATGCCTGTAGTCCCACCTATGCTGTAGGCTGGGTGGGAGGATCACTTGAGTCTGGAGGTCTAGGCTGCAGTGAGCCATGACTGCACCATTGCACTCAACCCTGAGCAACAAAGTGAGACCCTGTCTCAAAAAAGAAAAAAAAATTTCTTTGCTCATCCATAAAAAGCAACTCCTCATCTGTCCAAGTTTGATCATGAGATTGCAGCCATTCAGTCACATCTCTAGGCTCCACTGCTAATTCTAGTTCTCTTGCTATTTTAACCACATCTGCAGTCCCCTCCCCCATGAACATCTTGAACCCCTCAAAGTCATTCATGAGGGTTAGAATAACTGCTTCAGGCCGGGCACAGTGGCTCATGCCTGTAATCCCAGCACTTTGGGAGGCCGAGGTGGGCAGATCACGAAATCAAGAAATCAAGACCATCGTAGCCAACACGGTAAAACTCCCTCTACTAAGAATACAGAAATTAGCTGGGTGTGATGCCACGCACCTGCAGTCCCAGCTACTTGGGAGGCTGAGGCAGGAGAATCACTTGAACCCAGGAGGTGGAGGTTGCAGTGAGCTGAGATAGTGCCACTGTACTCCAGCTTGGTGACAGAGCAAGACTCCATCTCAAAAAAAAAAAACAAACTCCTTCCAAACTCCTGTTGACGTTGATATTTTGACCTCCTCTCCTAGATGACAGATATTCTTAATGGCTTCTAGAATGGTGAATCTTTTTCAGGTTTCAGTTTACTTTTCCCAGATCCATCAGAGAAATTACTATTTATGGCAGCTATAGCCTTACAAAAATTTTTTTAAAATAATGACTTGAAAGTCGAAATTACTCCTTGATCCATGGTCTACAGAATGGATGTTGTGTTAGCAGGCGTGAAAACAACATTAATCTTGTGTATCTCCATCAGAGCTCTGGGTGACCAAGTATATTGTCAATGAGTATGAGTATGTTGAAAGGGATCTTTTTTTTTTTTTTCTGAGCAGTAGGTCTCAACAATGGGCTTAAAATATATAGTAAACCATGCTGTTATCCAGGCCTTGTTGTTCCATTTATAGGGCACAGGTAAAGTAAAATTAGTATAATTCTTAAGGGGCCTATTATTTTCAGAATGATAAATGAGCATTGTCTTTCACTTAAAGTCACCAGCTGCATTAGCTCCTAACAGGAGAGTCAGCCTGTCCTTCGAAACTCTGAAGCCAGGAATTGACCTTCTCTCTAGCTATGAAAGTCCTAGATGGCATCTTCTTCTAATAGAAGGTTGTTTCTCTACACTCAAAATCTGTTGTTTAATATGGTCATCTTCATTGATTAATGATCTTAGCTAGATCTCCTAGATAACTTACTGTAGCTTCTCCATCAGCACTTGCTCCTTCATCTTATACTGCCATTTTCTGGAGATGGCTTCTTTCCTTAAATCTCTTGAACCAACCTGTGCTTGTTTCCAATTTTTCTCCTGCAGCTTCCTCACCTCCCTCAGCCTTCATAGAACTGGAGAGAATTAGGGCCTTGCTCTGGATTGGGCCTTGGCTTAAGGAAATGTGGCTGGTCTGATCTTCTATCTAGACCATTCGAACTTTCTCCTTATCAGCATTAAGGCTGTTTCACTTTCTTATTATTTGTTTGTTCACTAGAGCAGCACTTTTAATTTCCTTCAAGAACTGTTCCTTTGCATTAAAAACTTGGTTAACTGGCACAAGTGGTCTAGCTTTTGGCCTAACTCGGTTTTTGACATGCCTTCCTCACTAAGTTTAATCATTTCTAGCCTTTGATTTAAGGTGGCAGATGTGCAACTCTTCCTTTTACTTGAACATTTAGAGTTTACAGGCCATTGTAAGGTTATTAGTTGGACTAATTTCAATACTGCTGTGTCTCAAGGAATAGGGAGTCCTGAGGAGAGGGAGAGAGATGGGGGAACAGCTGGTCAGTAGAGCCGTCAGAATACACATAACATTTATTAAGTTCCCTGTCATATGAGTGTGGTTCATGGTGTCCCAGAACAATTACAATAGCAATAACAAAGATCACTGATCACCATAACAGATACAATAATGAAAAAAAAATTGAAATATTGCAAAAATTACCAAAATGGGACACAGAGAAGCAAAGTGAGCACATTCTTATGGAGAAAATGATCCCAACAGACTTGCTCAATCAATGCAGGTTTGGCACAAACTTTCAATTTGTAAAAAATACAGTATGTGCAAATTAAAATAAAGCAAAGCCCAATAAAATGAGATATGCCTGTATCATTTTATATTTATGTGTTTTATTTTCCTTACTTGGTTATAAGTGCCTTAAGGCAAAAAGTATGCTTATTAATCATCACATCCTCCACAAGCATTGCATCATGCTTTGCCCTGAAAAAGGACCACAGTAGGCCACTGGATAGTTGTTTGTGGCATAAATGAAAGAATGGTATACAGCTGTTGTCTTCAGTAAGACAATGTTGAAACTGAGATGCAAACTGACTCTAATATCTCTTAAATAATAGACTCTGTAGTTTTAAGGTCTTCAATATCCAAGGAAACAAGGGCTCATGCCAACTAAACTATATGTAAATTTCTGTTCTCCACCTTTCTACATACCCACAGTTTAGGATCTCTGCAATAAAAGTTAAATGATGATTTGGGAGTATGACATTTGTTGTCAATAAAATGGAGCATCCCTTTTTGGGCTAAAGTTGCCATGCTTTCATTCAGATTACTAGGTACAAGATGGTGTTGAGACAACAGGATGACTTACTGCAGATATGAACAGGCGAATAATAGGTTGAGGCATTCTATAAAGATTGCATTATTAAAAAACAAATACTCAGGATGTAGTAGTTATCTGTGGGGAAAGGTAGTGATTAAGAGAAGTCAGCGGTGAGGGAGGGGGGTTCTGGGTTGCCAGGCACTGAAAGTTTATGAAGGTATACAGTCGTGATTTCTAAATTTTTCTATATGCATTTTAAAAAATGAATACTGATAAAACATATCTAATATTAAGAAATATCATTTAAGGCAAGACTTTAAAACAACACTTAAAATCAGATAAAAGGAAGGAGGAACCACCTTAAACTTTTAAAATATTATTTATCTCTATCTTGGGTGTACTTTCTTATTTCCTCATTTTTCCATTCATTATTTCTAGTAAGGCACTGGCATCTAAAGCTCTGGCTTTTCACTTTTCCACTTAAAGAGTTCCAGAGAGAATTACTCACATCTTATTACTCAGCCTAATTACCATCCTTGTATCTATGAGTGAAAAACCTGAAGTTTCCCATCAAATGGCTGTTTCCAGAATGTCCCCTTCAATTGTGACCTTTTGTTCATTCATTCATTCATTCATTCATTCAAGAATTATTTACCAGTGCCTTCTATGTGCCAGACATTGTGCTAGTTACTGGCACTGATTCAATGATGAACAAAATACCTGCATCTCATCCTTGTGGAGCTTAAACTCCAGCAGAGATAGATGGATTACCAGTCAATTACAATGCAGTGACACAACAGCATTAAGGATAAGGTATGAGAGAATCACATAACCCAGCATTAGGGGCAAGTGTCTTATAGAGAGGGAAGGGGTAGTTTCCTATAAAAGTGATACCCAAGCTGAGAAGAAACAGAAATCTGTTCTATGAACAGTGAAATGTATAAAGTCCTAGGAATAAGACTAACAGAAAATAAATAAAACAACAAATCAAAATTGTTTATTTCTCTGCAGTTTGATCCAGTCTGTTTCTAGGCCCATGAGAAGTTCTTTTGACTGGGAAGTGGTTAACTTGTAGACTATTCTGTCAGTCTTTGAAAAATCACTATTTGTCATCACATGATTAGATAATACTAAATAACATTCTTTGGTTTAAAAATTCTAACAGTTGCTGGGTGCAATGGCCCACGCCTGTAATCCCCACACTTTGGGCGACTGAGATGGGTGGATCACCTTAGGTCAGAAGAGTTCAAGACCAGCCTGGCCAACATGGTGAAACCCCATCTCTACTAAAAATACAAAAATTAGCTGGGTGTGGTGGTACATGCCTGTTGTCCCAGCTACTCGGGAGGCTGAGTCAGGAGAATCGCTTGAACCCGCAAGGCAAGGTTGCAGTGAGCGGAAATTGTACCACTGCATTCCAGTCTGAACAGAGCAAGACTCTGTCTCAAAACAAACAAAAATTAGCCAGATGTGCTGGCAGGCACCTGTAATCCCAGCTATTTGAGAGGCTGAGGCAGGACAATCACTTGAATCTAGAAGGCGGAGGTTGCAATGAGCTGAGATCATGCCACTGCATCCTAGGCTGTATGAACGTGAGACTCTGTCTCAAAAATAATAATAATAATACATATTTCATTGTAGAAAACTTGAAAAATATAGGAAAATATAAAAAATAGAAACCATCTATGAGCCTAACACTTAGAGAACCACTATTTAATCCATCCATGTTCTTTCCTTTGCCAATAACATTCAAAAGTTGTAAATCATATTCCATATACATTTTGAATCCTTTTTTTATAGTTGATTTGTTTTATGAAATATTTCAGGCATTAAAAAAACACAGATAGCAATGGAACTTTGCAGACACAACGGAAGTCCCTATGTAATTCTTTTCCATACAATTCCTCTCTATCCTCCTCAAAAGCAACCACTATCCTGAATTAGGCATCTCTCAGTCTCTTGCAGGGTTATATATTATTGCCATATAAACAGTGTAGCCATATATAATAAGAAGGATTGTTTTACATGTTTTGAAACTTTATATAAATGCAACATATTGATCATATCCTGAAATTTGCATTTTTCTACTTCACATGTTTAACATTTATTTCTTTTGATACATTTTCCTTTCATTCATGCATTTTCACATAGCAGTAGTTCATTGTTTGACTCTAAGATAATTTTTCTACTCTCCTGTTGATGAACCTTTGTTTCCAACAATTAGGTGCTATCATCAACAATGGTACCATCATCATTCTTGTCCAGATTGCCATGTGCCTACATAAGTTTCTCTTGGGTAGACACCTAGGAGTATAATCAATGGGTTCTAGGACACGAGCATCTTTGATTTCAACACTTGACCTTAAAAGATTTCCTCTTGAATCCCAAATATTTTAAATAATAAAACTAAACAGTTCTTAAATACAATTATACAGAGATACCTTCACCCAAGTGTCTCTTCCCTAGTCTGGGGCAGAGTACCATAATCAAATAAAACACAGATGATTACACAAACATGGAACACTAAGAGACAATGACCAGCAACCAGGATGTCTATAGAGAACAGACTCATAGCTATACAGAAATGATACAACAGTGAGTACGCCCTCACTGCCTTCAGGTTTAATGTGCCACAGAGGAGGTACTGAGGCATCCACAATGCTTACACAGCAGAACCTTTTCAGACCACGTGGAGCAGGAGAGATAGAGCACCAAGGAGAGAAAGACATATTCTAGACTAAGAAAGAATTGGTGGGAGGAATTTTACAAAGCATAATTGGTGAAAGCAAGCCTCCTTAGCCAAACAGTTGACGAAGACTCTTACTTAAAACGTGAACTTTCAGCAAAAAGAAACTAAGAAATTGACATTTTTTAATGGCCATCCCAATGTAAAACCATGTGGGAGACAGAATAGGCCAGAAAACACAGAATCTTAAAGATGTTAGAAGGGAATCTAGATAGAGATGATTTCCCTGGGTCCCCACCTTCAAAGTATTTCTAATTGTTATGTGTACATATATATGTATATGTGTATATATGAGTATGCACACACATACCAGTGCTGGTAGACACACTGCAGTTTGAAAAAGCCTGTGGGGATTCTGATCCACCACTTCCCTTGGCTACCCCCCAACCCTCAGCACGCTCTCCCACAGCTTGGAAAACATTGTTGTAGTTTTTCTATACAGATGATCGGTGCCATGTGTAACCTAGCGCTTAACAAAGTACTTCACATATATTACCACATTTGAATCTCAAAATAACCCAGAGCCAGCAGGTGTTGTTATTCTTGTTTTATAGATTAGAAATATAAAGCTCAGAGAGGTAAAGCAATTTGCCCAAGGTCACAGTGAGGGGTGGGAAGAGGGGCTGTAAAAGCACAGAGGAAACAGAATAATGAATATAGGTCATGGAAGGCAGACCTCCTACAGGGAAGCTAAGCATGCTGCAAAGTGCCTTGGACAAAAAAGGCTTGTTCAAAAGCGCTGGGGAGAGCAGTTGACATGGTGCCTCAGGCTTCAAATGTACTCATCATGAATTCTCTTGTTCATAAAAGAAAGATCCAAAGTAAATATTATATTATTCTCTATAGTTTTCTGTATGCTACATATATTTCACATTAAAAATAAACAAATTCTATGAGCAATTTTAGAAATATGATACAATGAGGTTCAGATGTCAGCAAAAAGAACTTTTAAGATATGAACCTAGGGTGTAGACAGTGCTTGAGGCCTAGGTAGAAAAGATTTTACCTCTCCAGGGACGAAAAGAGGTGAAAGGCACAATTATGTCTAGGACTGAGGTTAGACATAAGAGTACCCCAACAGGGGAGGGAAGCTAGGGAGGCCTCAAAGAAACCAGCAATGCCTTACACTAAGTCAAGCTGATTTCGGTAACCTAAGACCACATATCTAAGACTACTTATTCTGTAAATTGTTGTTCTAAATTATTTCCCCCACTTAGCAGAAAAATCATTTGTGCTTTTAAAAATAGATTAATATACCCAAGCATGATGTAACGAGTACTGCAGGAAAGAAGCATTAAAGGTTTGAGAAAGAACAAAGACTAGGGATTACAGAATTTCTTTTTAGAGAAGCAATTCTTCTTTAACAGTAGAGGCTATGGTAAGTTCCTTAAACAAGTCGTGGCCACAAAACCTGGCCAGGCAGGGAGACATGGGTTTGGGAGCCATAATCTCCCTGGGAAAAGCATTTTTAAAAACTCTTCTGTTCTTATCTGTTTTACTGGTTTTACTTATTTCCCTGGATCCTCCCTATATTAGACAGGGGAGTCGGGGGATGTATCTTGCTGAAGGTGCATAGCTGGGCCAAGAATAGAACTCTAGCATCCTGTCTCTCGGCTTACTTCTGGACTATGCTACCTCAGGAAGGAACATTTGAAAATAGTAATTCTCTCCCACCTTGCCACCAAGCTGTGCACAAGCACATGATCAATGAATGAAGTTGGCTAAGTGACTCAGCACTGGGCTGGCTCTCCTGTGACTCAGGCCCAGAATCCTAAGTGCTTAGAAGTATAATCTCTTTAAATAAGACTTTGAAACAAGGGTTTATACCACCGAAGATCATCAGAAGACTTCAGGGATATTTTATTTTGTTTGATTAAGGGTCAGAATCATCACCTCTAACATCTTAGACATGAACCAGCTTGAGTAATTATATCATCCATAATTTTCATGGATGTTGCTTTCTTGCTACACTGGAGACTATTTCAGGTAGTGGTCTTAGAGTCCAGAGCCAGTTGAGGTACGTAGAGGTAAGAGCACAGACAGCACAAGTTGACAAGTGGCTGGACAGCAAGAATAAATCAACAACTTAGAATCACATCTGCATCTTTTCCTCTTTGATGCAGAAAAAGACCCTCAAGTAAGGTTTTCTCTTGTTCCTCTGAAGGATAACTAACAACTATGCATACTGCTTGGGGGGCATATTGGTAAGCTGCCCCAACCTGACCCTGTCAATAGCCATTGGTTTTGACCACCTGCTCCCAGCAGGGAGGAAGCCAGCCTCTGAGCAATGACCCCTGTGACAGATGGCACAGACAGAAAAGGGCCAGCCAAAAATACGCCTTCCCACAGAGGGAGGGAGCCTGGGTGTTTAAAGGAAGAAGTCAAAGGAACAAAGCAATGAAATTCACCAAGTGTATCTAAAACTTGCCCTCAGGATACCAACAGTCTTTTGAATGGCAGATGAATCAAAACCCTTGATGATGGGACCTCAGGACCCTGGGCATAGCAAGCTGCCATTAGCAAGGCTTTGGAACAAATTATCCGTCACACAAAAGTGTGACACTGAAATTTAGTGAAGGACTCCCAGAACCATTAAAGAGAACCTGAACATATAAAGCAGTATTAGAACAAACTCAAATTTCCAAAGATTGACGAGTCTTGAAATAACACAAACAATTCAGAGAACACTGATTGGAAATTGTCAGTCCTAGAATGCCCTTGAATTGGCAGGAAAAAAAAATCCATTAGTCCCTGCTTGGGTTTGATTACCTATACTAGGAGGGAGATGTAAAAGAAGCAAAAGTGCAATGAACTGGCATAAAAAAGGTGAGGAGAGGAAGTGTCACTTGTCATGAGCCAGTGCTCAGCACTCTGCAAGGAGCCTTTCCAGAAAGTAGCCAGAATGCTGTAGCTTTTAAAAGGAAGCATCATTTTAAAAATAATTTTACAATGAAAATGAAACAAAATGCCACAGCAACATCATTCACAATAACCAAAAGATGGAAGTAACCCAAAGTGTCCATTGACAGATGAATGGAAACAAAATGTGGTATATGCACACAATGGAATATTATTCAGCCTCAAAAAGGAAGGAAATCCAGACACATGCTACAACATAGATGACTCTTGAAGACATTATGCTAAGTAAAATAAACCAGTCGAAGAAAGACACACATACTGTGTGATTCTTCTTATATGAAATCCTTAAGAGTGATCAATCCATAGAGACAGTGAGTAGAATGGCAGTTGTCAGGGGCTTCGGGATGAGGAATGGGGAGTTCATGTTTCAGAGCTAGAGTTTAAGTTAGGTAAGATAAAAACCTTCTGGAAATGGATGGTGCTGATGATTACACAACAATGTGAATGTATTTAACACCACTAAGCCATACACTTTTTTAAAAATAGTAAAAATGGTACATTTTATATTATGTATATTTTACCACTGTTTTAAAATGAAAAATCATGGCACAGTGAGGTTAAGAAACTTGGCCAGGTCAAAACCAGGAAATGGAGGAGAGAAAATTCAAGACAAGATTAAGCCTTATAATTTCCCTGGCACCCCCTCCTCCACCACAGAATTGTACAGGCTTTGGGAGAGAAGAAGGCCGAAGACAGCCATCAGGAAGAGAACCTCAGTGCTCTGCATGGCCACAACCTGACCTGGCTGCCACGGCTAATTCACACCTCTCCCTCACACTAGTCATCCCAGGTGTCACCACTCAAACCTCATCTCAGCTTCTCCTTCCCACCTGTTAGCCCTCTTCCAAGAGTAGGCCATAGAGAATGTCCTGCAAATTCCAAACTTATCAATATCACTCAAAGATTCTGAAAAACTTCCATCCCCAGAAAGTCTTCCTGAATTGGCAACAGAACATCACCACATCAATTATGTAGGTCCTCTAAACCATTCTCACTTGCTTAAAAGCAAGCAAGCAAGCAAACAAACAAAACTACGCTGCAGAATTCACTTGCAAAACAAAAAAGTATGAATTATCAGAGTTGTGAGGCACCTGAATTTCACCTAGCCCAGCGGTTCTACACCTGTATGACTTTGTCCTTGGGAACATCTGGCAATGTCCGGAGATATTTTTAAATGTCACAACTTGGGGGCTAGAGGAACTACTGGCATGTAGTGGTAGAGGCCAGGGATGCTACTAAACATCTCACAACGCACAAAACAGTCCCACAAGAAAGAATTACTGGTTCAAAATGTCAATAATGCCAAAGGCCAGGATTGAGACACTCTGATAGCTCTACCACTGACCTGATGCTTGTACTTCCTTCACAAATTGCCAGGAAAAAAATATCCTCTGCCACAATAGCTATGATAGACAGAGAACAGTGACCTCCTTAGGCAGCCCATTTCATCCGCTAACAAGTAAATCTATTTCTTAAGTACTATTAGAATTTGCCTCTACAAGCTTTCACCCATCAGTTACTCTGTTAGTTTTTGAGGACAAATGGTAGTCAAATCCCTGTTCTGCATGGCAGCTCTTCAAAATCAGAAGATAGCTATCACATCTTCCATTATTAATATACTAGATAGACATTCAGAAACCTGTCTATACATGCTTCTATGTTATTCTAGGTTTAAGAATCCTGGACTGAAATTCTCAAGACCAAGTATCGTGTCTACATCATGTTGCCCAGCTGATCAGTAAAAATACTATCCACACTAGCACTTAATAATATATAACCAGTACTTATTAACATACAACTAGATTGAAGGCGAACATGAAACAGGTGGGTATCTGCCAATCTGCTATAATTCCTGAATAAGAAAGATACCTTTACTTCAGGGTAGAAGTACCAAATTGCTGGCCCACACAAACACCAGCCTGTTGATACCAATGCTCAATTCTTCTTTCCACCTGAAACAGTCTCTATAAGTCACCTACAGCTGGAACCAGTATGCAGTCACCATCCTTCCTTTCCCCTCACCACTCCCAGATTGTGAGAATCCCTACAGAGTAAGAATCCTCTCACTCTCCAGTAACCCAAACTTTGGCACATCTCCATAAAGATTGCTAATTCTTGCGCTATCTGCTTAACCAGGCTACAAAACAACTAAAAAACCTCTGATACTCTACACGGATTATATCATTAGTGACATCAGTAGCCTCAGAGATTTATTCTGCAGAAGCAAGGGACTTTGTAAGCATTAAGTCTCAACCTTGAAAGGCCAGTCCACATAATGACAATGACTCACTTCTAAACAAAATGTGAAGGTCACTTGTCTGACTATGATAAATGTAAAGCCACAGTGAATAACTGTAATTTAAAAAAGTATTCTTAAAAAATCACCAATTTGACCTTTACTATCACTCCACCAGTCATTCATCTTCTAATGCCATTCTCATTTCTGCCTCTAATCCTCCACCTGGCATGCCTTTCTGTTTCCCAAACTACACTAACAATATCTTAAACGTCTGTGTCAGGATCTCCCTCGAACTTTCTATCAAGTCGTTTTTATCAACTACATTCCACAATGATCTCTCACAGTCTGTATACCAATTTCTCATTCAGTTGCATATATCCTGCTTTAGCACTAGTGTCCATTTATTTGGATGTTCTAAACATTCAACAAGTATCAATGAATCAACAAATAGTTGATAAGCAACTACAATGTATTTTGCACTCTAGGAGATAAAAAATATGTATGCTCCCTAGTTATTGTCCTTGAAGTGCTGAGACTAACTCATTCAAAAAATTACTAAATACAAGAAAGCACAGGATTACTAAATTACAGCTAGAAATTATTAATACTAGAGAATTCAGAAAAGAAGATCAAGGTCTCTCAGTTCTTATTTCTTGGAGTCAATGTCAGAAACAAAAGAAAAAAGAGGGCCGGGCATGGTGGCTCACGCTTGTAATCCCAGCACTTTGGGAGGCCAAGGCGGGCAGATCACGAGGTCAGGAGATCAAGACCATCCTGGCCAACATGGCGAAACCCCATCTCTACTAAAAAATATAAAAATTAGCTGGGTGTGGTGGTGCGCGCCTATAATCCCAGCTACTCCAGGTGAGGCAGGAGAGTCGCTTGAACCTGGAGGTGGAGCCTGCAGTGAGCTTAGATCACACCACTGCACTCCAGCCTGGCGACGAACAAAACTCTGTCTCAAAAAAAAAGATACCCTAATTCATTCCCTCAATATTTTCTGAGGTTTTTATGGATAAGGTCTTAAAACACACCGTACAATTGTAATTTAAGGCTTATATTCATCATCTCATTTTATGTTTAACAACAATATAAGATAGAGCAAGTTGTAATCATAAATCCTATTCTCTAAACAAGGAAACTGAGGCTTTAGCAAGAGGAAGACATCTACCCAAAGTGTATATGTTAACAACAAAACCAACAGGAGAATAAGTCTCTTGACTCCTAGCCCTTAGTCTCCACCTGTCCTCACAACTTAATATTCCCCCACAGCACCTCATCTTCCCACTCCTTCAGCCACACACACATATAACCATCCTACTTCTCTCATTACTGCTTGTTAGAGGCAATAGTAAAAAGACAACTAACTAAATGAAAACTTTTGAGTTTTTTTTTAAATCTGCCCCAGATCCCTAAAAGAAAATCTGTCAGTCACATGCTTTTGCTTATATGTTCATGAAGGTGAAAACTCAAATCCATAATACAAGCTCTAGTAAATCTAAAAAAAAAATCCAGAAAACAACTGGAGAGTCAGGGTGGGAGAGGGAGGAGAAAGAAAACACAGAGCAAAATGAGAGAATGTATTTTTGTTCTAAATGTTAATGTTTATAAGGAAGAGAAACATGATCTATTTTGTTATAAACTTCCTGTCTGTTTGATTAAAGCCCTGTAATCTTCAAAGACTAGCAAGTTCTTGGAGCATGGTAGATATTCAACAACTGTTTGCTTAATGAATGAATGAATGATTTTTCCCGATATATCATGGGCTCCTTGAAGGCAAAGACTTCATGTCTTAAACTTTTGTACCTATTTCAAAGTTGGCAGTCGATAATGCACTGAATTAAATAATTCAACTGGTAGGTAGGGAGAGCTGTACGTAGGAAGGTCGTGTTGGGTATTACGTGTTTTTACTGATTTTGTATTTGTCTATCTGACATCTATAGATCACAAGGCCAAACTCATGGCCAAAGTTGTTTAAACCTCCCCTGAGAGCCAAAGTCCATTCTCTGAACTACCTCCTTTATCTAACTCTCACACATCAAGCCAATATTTCACCTGCCCTAAGTCAACCCAGGGCCAGGTACCAGACAATTAAGGACAGCCCTAAAGCCAACTGGAATTATTCAAATTGGCCAATTCTAACCTGTTTCCCCTGCCCTGCCTTGCCTTTCCCAAGGAAAACACAGTAAGAGCTCTGGGCTATGCTTTCCCCTGGCTCCTTCTGCCTCCTGGTGCTTCCCTCTGTGGCCCTGTGTGATACAGAATGCCCTCTTGTCTTGGGAAATGTAAAGAAGAAACTTTTTCAATGACACTGACCACGTTGCGTCGTCACTGAGTCACCTTTATAAGTTACATCACTAGCCACAAATCAATTGGATACTACCACTACTATTGCCACCAGACACACAGAACTAGAGCCCAACCCAACTTAATCCTAAATGGTGGCTTACATCACTGCTTACAGACTCTCACCTTCCATTTTAGATGGCAAACTCCTTTAAAGACTTAAACAAGATCTCCTGCACCTACTACTTAACAAATTTAATGCTATGTACACAGCAGTTACTTGATAAGCTGAATTTTACATAGACAAGTAGATAATTAGTTGCCCCTTTTTTAGCCTGAATCTTATCAATTGTTTAATTATTCCCTCTGTCCTTAAAAAAAATCGGTGATTAAACTCTAATACTGCACAGTTTGACAACTTCCGATAAGGTTAAATATAAACTTACAATACGACCCAGCAATCATATACCTAGTTATTTACCCAAGTTAATTGAAAACCAGGTTCACACAAAAACCTGTACACAAATATTTATAGCAGTTTTGTGTATAAGCATCCAAAACTGGAAGCAATAATGTCTTTTGACAGGTGGCTGAATAAAAAAACTGGTATATCCATAGAATGGACAATTAGTCAACAACAAAAAGTAAAAAGCCATGGATTCTTGCAACAATATGAGTGAATCTTAAATACATTTTGCTAAGTGAAAGACAACAGATTATGATTCCATTCACGTGACATTCCGGAAAAGGCAAAGCTACAAGGATGAAAAACAGATTACTGGTTATCAGGGTTTGCAGTAGAAGGTGTTTGACTATAAGGAGATGCACAGGGAAACTTTTAGGATAACGGAATTATTCTCTGTTACTAGGGTAGCATATATGTTACTCTATGCATTTGTTAAAATCCGTAACTGTACCTTACAAAGAGTGAACTTTAAGGTAAGCACATTTTTTCAAGAGTCAACCATGATCAGGGAACCCCAGGATAGGATGTAGACTGTGACAAATGAATCTAACATATTATAAATGTATGACATAAACTCACTGAAGGGGGCAGGGGAAAAAAGGAGCTGACCTACATAACCTTAGAAAATAGTGTTTTGACTGACAGCTATAGGCTAAAGACAAAATAATCTGTACATAAACACGGTACTTCTAGTTGGTACATTTGTAGCTCATAGGAGTATGAGTTAACAATCTGAACCTGCTTTACATGTATAAGGGTTTGAACAAATAAGTAAATTCCCCATCTACCACAGTAGGTGGTGAGAAGCAGGTTTCTCTCTGCCAGAGAGGGAAATGCAGATCAGCAAGGGGGAAAGGCTAGAATAAACTCTGCGGTACTGAGTTGGAGTCAAAGATACCAGCGCGAATCCATGTTTAGCTTAGTATGTATACAGATTGACAGATACAGAAATAATTAGATATATGTATATATAATATATACATGGGTTAGCATACATACTTTTATTTCCTAGCTCTGTTCACTCAGAGGGCCTACTAGCAATGTGTCACCCAAGGCTCAAATCTTGGTTTCTCCAGTAAAAAGAACTAGGGCTCTTTAGAAAAAGCTGATTCTAGAGCTGGGGTAGGGAAAATACAAGATGAACCTGGAACATCTAGTTTCAAAAAGTAGAGAGGTGCTCAAGTAGCAGAAGGATGAGGGCATGTCAAAGTGACACAGAAGTCAACCTGGAAGAGGCCCCAGTAGCCAAAGCTAGAACAATTTGAGGAAGAAAATAAATAGATGGTATTGTATTATGACCTAAGGTATAAAATAAATACAAGTCCATAGAGATATAAATTCATGACTCAATAAATAAATAGGTAGAAGGGGCAAATCTTCCTTTGTAGAATTCTGGATAAGTAGATAATACCTACTGTAGGAGATAAAGCTTAATCCTCACTCCTCCTCCCCAAGGTGTAAGCTGGACTTGGTGACCTATTGTAAAAGAATACAGTAAGGAAAGGGAAAAAAAATCGTAACTTTATAGTGAGAAATCTAGCAAACACTAACATAGCCAAATGATCTTGGTTAACATGATCTGTAATAAGTCACGTTAGTATCATATCCCTCCAGTATGATATGATGAGGAAGGCATTTCACCTCTGTGGTAGTCTTCCCCAAAACCCATAAACCCAGTCTAATCATGAGAACCTAAACTGAGGGGTGTTCTAAAAAATAGCTCATCAGTTTCCTCAAACCTATCAAGGTCATTAAAAAAACAAAGGATGTCTGAGAAACTGTCACAGACCAGAAGAGACTAAGGAGACATAATGACAATGCAATGTAGTACCCTCAACGGAATCCTGACACAGAAAAAAGACATCAGTGTGAAAAGTGGTAAAATCCAAATAAAGTGTGGAATTTAATTAATAGTAATATACCAGTGTTGGTTTCTTAGTTCTGACAAATAGGCCATGGTGATATACTAACATTATGGGAAACTAGGTGAGGCATATCCAGGAATTCTCTGTATTCCCCTTGCAATTTTGCTGTAAATCTAAAATTATTCCAAAATAAAAAGTTGACTTAAAAAAATCTAATGCTGATTTACAGTCAAGTTACTGAGAAAAATTAGCTGTTTGACTTATTAAAAAATTTGTTTGCAACATTTCTATGTGGCAGAAGTATATGATCATGTTATTGGATACCTCTTTCTACCGAGACCAAAGTGCACTTGACACACTGTCTTGTGAACCGAGTCCATGGTCATGATACTTCTACTAATGAAGAGAAAGTTTCCATGGCACATTCACAGTCAAATGTTTTCTTACCAGAGGCAGACAGAATCCTGAAGACACAGGCATACGCATTCTTTTCTTGATGAGGACTCTTTTCTTCCCTTCCACAACTCCGGATGAGATAAACTGGGTCTCTCTGGCCATTCTGCCTACGTCGCAGACCTCAGGCCTCTGTCAGAATGTTCACCTCGTCTGGTCTGGACCCTGTCCTACCTGTAAGAGGCCTGTAGCTGTGGCTGACACTCTGCCCCTTCCTTCTTACTCACTACTGCCTCTGACATAGAATTAAAGAAATCTGTACTACTCTAGTCTCTCCATATCCAGAGGAAATTATTCCAAGAATCATCATCATATACATGAATAGATAATATACAAGCAATGTCCTAGTCTGTAGCCAAGTAACTGCATAGACTCTGCATAAGACATCAGAACTAATGGGAACATCTGATACCCACCCCACTATCTAAAAGGGATCACCAATATGATGCACGTCATATTTCTAAATGCAAATTAGTATGTTTTAGGGTGATAATTTACAATTCTAAGAATTCATTGGCTATCCTGTAGGAAAGACGTATACTGACCACATAAATTCTGATCTCTAAGTCCAAATTCAGGAAATAGCATTTGAGACGGAATTTCCAGATCCAAGTGACATAAGTTTAGAGTTGGCAAGAGCCACACTTGCTCAACTTGCTTTATATACTAAGCAGAGAAGGCCACAAAACTTTAGGAAGTTAAAAAGTAAATTATATAACATCTAAGCAATAAAAAATTTCTTGACAGTCTTTCCTCTACTGCTTACTCTATAAAGCAGCTATCTAAGGAGAGACCAAGGATAAATACCTGAGTATCATCCAGGAAGCCTACACCACTCAAGCCATTATAAGAACCATCATATTTCTCCTCCATAGTCTTCTCCCACAGTGGTTTCTGATCCTATGGAGCCCCCACCTCCTTTCTATGAGACAGGGTCTCACTCTGTCACCCAGGCTGGAATGCAGGCTGGAATGCAGTGGTGTAACCATGGCTCACTACAGCCTCAACCTCCTGGGCTCAAGCCATCCTCTCGCCTCAGCCTCCCAAGTAGCTGGGACCACAGGCATGTGGCATCACGCCTAACTTTTTAAAAAAAAGTTTTATAGAGATGGTGTCTCACTATGCTGCTCAGACTGGTCTTGAACTCCTGGGCTCAAGTGATCCTCTTGCCTCGGCCCTCCAAAGTGCTAGGATTAGAGGTATGAGCCACCACACGTAGTTTTGTTTTTTTTTTTTTTTTCTTTTTAAAAAATCTGGCTGATGTGGAACAGGTTCAGAAGACAAAATTCAAAATAGAAATTCCAAGAATGTTTTATGCAATGATTGCTTCATACTATTAAGTGTATAGCCTTTCAAGACAGCTGTTTTTCTTCCTTTTATATTTTCTATTGCATTACATTTCTTTACAAACTAATACCTGCTCACCCCATTTCTCAAATATAGAGTTAAATAAAGAAAAAGTTAAAGCAAGGTGACTATTTGAAGAGCTACCAAAATCTGTTTTATTACTTAATAATCTACCCAAGTAAAGTCCTCTCATACAAAGAACATATTATTCACTTTAAAACAGTCTTTTTCAGGTTAATTTTAAAGCTAATTTTATTTATGATTAAAATTAATTGAAGTAGATGGCAATACAATCATAGCCAAGTAAACATGAAAAATTTTAAGCATCTACTGATCTGATTTTTTGTCACTAGTATAACATTAAAATGATTGTTATTAAGAAAATGCTCCATTATATTGAAAAATCTGCATCTCAGATTTTCCAAGAAAGCCTTGGTTTAAAATAATCACCACAATATATCAAAGCAACGCTAAATGGCAACTCTTTGGTCTCCATAATATTAAATACTTCTCTAAGATTGCTCCTTGCAAAAAATTTTTTCATATTGCATGTCCTGATCTAGGGATCAGGAAAAAAATGATTATTACTTTTACAGGGCTTCTATTCCACCATCAGTACATCAGTACAGTAAATAACAACTTTCACCTGCCCTCTCTACTTACACAGACATGCTTGTGTAGGTGAGAACACATGATAGACAAAATGTTCTTAGAAAAAATGCTTTAATCCAACCAACATTTGAGGATTGGGAACTGACTGTCCAATCAGTTGGTCATCTAAATCCTCTTGACTGTGATATCCTTCCCTTTTGGCTGTTTACTATTTAATAATTTTACAATATTCCTTTCACAGCTTGTTGGCACATCTCTTACTAGAATTAGAATGGTAAGGAAAGAAGCAAAATACTAGTTAATCCCTTTTACTTTTTTCCACATAATTTTGGTAAAAGACTTGGCAAAACCTAAGGTAAATGTTAACCTGAATTTGAATAAAGATTTAAGATCATATGAAGGCTTCTATTACCTATTCTAATATTCCTTATCATATCAAGGCTTAAAAGTTGATGGATTATTTGTAGTTATATGAAATAAGTTATCAATATGCTATTAGCAATTTTAAATGGATACATATCATTAGCCCAGCAATTCTAATCTCAGATATTTATTCTACAGATATAGCCTCACATATGCAAAATACGTATACAAGGATACTGAATGCAACTTTCCCATAATAAGGAGAGTCTGAAATTAATGGAATATTTCTTTATTTACTGAATATCCATTTATTGATGAAATAAATGCCCATCATTAAAGGACTTATTAAATAAATGATAATATATCCATTTAATGGCATTCTGCACAGCTGCTAAAAAGAATGAGGCCTTCTATGAACACTGATATAGAAAGGTTTCCAGGATATATTAAGTGAAAAAGGTATATAATATTGTGTACAGTACACTGCCATTTTTGTTAACATAGGCATACTTATCCATATTCTAGTTTGGTAATATGTACAATGTCTCTGTAAAGATACATGAGAAACTGGAAAGTGGTTGCCTGCAGGGAAAGGAACTGTGTGGCTAGGAGGCAGGTAATTGACGGAGACTTACCTCTCTCACTTTGTTCCCTTTATAGCTTTCAAATCCAGTGCTATGTTCAGATATTATATATTCAAAAAAACTTTTTATCTAAATTTAAAAATTAAAAAGGAGGAGGAAAGGCTATCCTACACCAAAAAATACTGGTTCCTTCCTCAGGGTGTCTCCTCCCAGGACCTTGAGGCCTGTCAATCCAGTCACTTGATCTCTCAAGGTTGAGAACCTGCCTCAAAGTCACCACGTTTCTCATGCCTGCCAGCCTGGTTCCTCTCTGAGCATGTATTTAATAATCAAAGTTTCTGGTTCAAGATAAGATGAACTAAGCCCACTCTACTCAACTAAAATCCCTGGATAGAGCTGCTCCATTCATTACTTAATGACTCTGAAAAAATAATTGATAGCAGATAGTTTGGGAAAAGAAACCCACAATTCACAGTAACACAAAACCAGCAGAGTTTTGCCTTTTTCTTTTTTCTTTCTTTTTTTTTTTTTTTTTTTTTTTCGGTGGTGTTCTGGTATCTCTTGGCCTGAACTCAAAAAAGGCAGCCCAAATCTAGAACTGTGCCCCAAACACAGAAAAAGCTGCAGTAGACCTCCATTTCTGGTCTGTGAAACAGGAAACGGAGCCCCTAAACACAAAAGGGAGCTAGTAAAATCTGAATTGTGTGTTTCCTGCTCTCTCCTGCCCTACCTCAGGGCAGTTCAGCAGTCGCAGCTGATAGGAAAAGTTTTTCCCTGACCAGGGAAGCTGGGATCCCAAGAGCACAGGGAAAGCCTCTCTTGCTTTGTTTACTCTCCTTATCTTCTTGTCATTTGGTCCTCAAGGTAGATGTGGTCACAGGAAGTAAAAGGCAGAACAGAGAAACTAAAAGTCCAAGACTTCTAGGCAAGGGAGCAGGATGGGAAACCTTTGGATCTGGAAAGATTGAGCAACAATAAGAAGAGAAAGGAGCTCAATAAGGCTGTATATGAATTCTGGGGCTCATCTCCAAGCTGTGCATGGGGGTACCTGGCCCTAAACAGCATACCAAAGGTTGTGACAACTAATCTCTGGAGTATACCACCGCCCAGATCTGAAACTGGCCACCAGCCAGTACATACATAGAATAAACAGAAACAGAATGGCAAATACTTTGAAATGTGAACAAATTTTGGACCCCAGCTCACAGAAGGCACTAATGAATTTGCACCTGAATCTAACTGGATTGCCTGCTAAAACAAACAAACAAGAAACATTCTCTATATGATTTAAACAAGACCCAAAGTCTTCTAACAATTTGCAAATGTTCAGGATACAAATTCAAACCAACATACAAAAAAAAAAAAAAAAAAACTTGAAAATCTCAACATCTCACAAGGAAAAAGACAATCAACAGATATCAATGCAAGATGTTAGAATTGGCAAAGCCTTTAATGCAGCTATTCTAAGTGTGCTCAAAGAAGGAAAGGCAAACACTCTTGAAATAAATGGAAAAATAAAAAGTCTCAATGAAGAAATAGAACACTTAAAAAAAGTAAAGAACCAAATGGAAAATCTAACATTAGAAAACACAATAACAGAAATTTTAAAATTCATTGGATGAGCTCAATAGTATAATAGAAATGACAGAAGAGTTGGTGAACTTGAAAATACACAAACAGAAACTATCCAAGCTGATCAATAGAGAGATAAAAAAATTAGAAAAGAAAAGAAAAAGAAAAGTACAGAATCTCAAGGACCCATGGGACAACAACAAAAGGCTTAACATTTGTATCATCAAAAGTCCAACAGGTAAGGAGAAAGAGTATAGTGTACAAAAAGTATTTGAAAAAAAAAAAAGGCTAAAACTTCCCAAATTTAAAAAGACATAAACTTACAGATTTAAAAACTCAGTGATCACCAAACAGGATAAACTTAAAGAATTTATCTTTGTGCAAAAACATCATGATCAAACCAATGAAAACCAGAAAAATCTGGAAAGCAGTCAGAGAAAAAGGATACATTATATATATGGAAACAATAATTTGAATGACTGTGAAATTTCCCATCAGAAATCATAACAAAAGGCAGTGAAACTTTTTTTTTTGAGACAGGGTCTCATTCTGTCACCCAGGCTGGAATGCAGTGGCATGATCATGGCTCACTGCAGCCTCAACTTCCCAGGCTCAAGTGATCCTCCCACCTCAGCCTCCAAGTAGCTGGGACTACAGGCATGCACTACCATGCCTGGCTAATTTTTTATTATTTGTAGAGATGGGGGTCTCCCTGTGTTGCCCAGGCTGTCTCGAACTCCTAGGCTCAGGCAACCCTCCCACATCAGCTTCCCAAAGTGCTGGGATTACAAGCAGAAACCACCATGCCCAACCCAGTTTAACACTTTTTGGTTTTTTTGAGACAGGTTTACTCTGTCGCCCAGGCTGGAGTGCAGTAGTGCAATCTCTGCTCACTGTAACCTCTACTTCCTGGGTTCAAGTGATTCTCCTGACTCAGCCTCCCAAGTAACTGGGACTACAGGTCCTCGCCACCATGCCTGGCTAATTTTCTTTTTGTATTTTTAGTAGAGATGGGGTTTCACTATGTTGGACAGACTGGTCTCAAACGCCTGACCTCAAGTGATCCACCTGCCTTGGCCTCCCAAAGTGCTGGGATTACAGGCATGAGCCGCCGCACCTGGCCTAGCCCAGTGAAACACTTTTAAGAGCTAGGGGTAAAATGAAAAGAAACAAATGTCAACTCAGAATTGTTATCTAGTGAAAATATTGTTCAAAGATGATGATGAAATAAAGAAATTCTCAGGTAAAGAAAACCAAAATAATTCATCACTAGCAGACTGTTCTAAAAAAAATGCTAAAGGAAACTCTTCAGATGAAGGGAAAATAATATTACAGGAAAATTTAGAACTTCAGGAAACAAGGAAGAGCAATAGAAGTGGTAAATACCAGGGTAAATGTAACATCCACTTTACTCCTTTTAGATTCTTTAAAATATGAATGCTGAGGTCAACTGTGGTGGCTCACACCTGTAGTCTCACCATTTTGGGAGGCCAAGATGGGAGGACTGCTGGAGGTCAAGAGTTTAAGACCAGCCTGGGCAACACAGTGAGACCCCCATCGCTACAAAAATTTTTTTCCTTAAATTAGCCAGGCATGATGGATGGCATGTGCCTACAGTCGTGTCTATCCAGGAGGCTGAGGTGAGAGGACGACTTAAGCCCGGAAATTTGTGGCTGCAATGAGCTATGACTGCACTACTGCACTCCAGCCTGGGTGACAGAGCAAGACCTTGTCTCTAAAAAAATAATTTTTAAAAATAATAAAATAAAAATGATGGTTGAAAAGCACAAATTATAACATTGCTGCTGGGGTTATCATGTATGTAGATGCAATATGTATGAAAATTACAACATAAAAGGGAGACAGTAAGTAAAGAGATCTATATGGTACTAACATTTTTTTCTTTTGTTTTTGTTTGTGACAGGGTTTTACTCTGCTGCCCTAGCTGGAGGGCAGCGGTATGATCACGGCTCACTGCAGCCTCAAACTCCCAGGCTCAAGCAATCCTTCTGCCTCAGCCTCCAGAGAAGCTGGGACCACAGGCATGAGCTACCATGCCTGCTAATTTTTGTACTTTTTGTAGAGATACGGTTTTGCCATGTTGCCCAGGCTGGTCTCAAACTCCTGGGCTCAAGCAATCTGCCCGCCTTGGCCTCCCAAAGTGTTAGGATTATAGGCATGAGCCACTGCATCTGGTGGTACTAACATTTCTGTATTTCACTTAAAGTGGTAATATATTAATTCTAAGTAGACTGAACACTTAAGTATGTATATTATAATTCCTAGTGTTACATTAAAATAACCATATAATGAAAACAGCAAAAAAAAAAAAAACTCAACAGAATATTAAAAATATTTAAATAATCCTGGACAGGCGTGGCGGCTCATGCCTGTAAATCCAGCTCTTTGGGAGGCCAAGGAGGGAGGATCACCTGAGGTCAGGAGTTTCAGACCAGCCTGACCAACATGGTGAAACCCCATCTCTTCTAAAAATAGAAAATTAGCTGGGCATGGTGGCACACGCCTGTAGTCCCAGCTACTTGGGAGGCTGAGGCAGGAGAATTGCTTAAACCCAGAAGGTGGAGGTTGCAGTGAGCCAAATTCACACCATTGCACTCCAGCTTGGGCAACAAAAGTGAAACTCAGTCTCAAAAAAAAAAAGAAAAATTAAATAAGCCAAAAGAATGAAAAAGAAACAATAGAAAACAAATAATAAAATGATAGACCATCCAAACATATTAATAACTACATTAAATGAAGGTGGTCTAAACATACCAATCAAAAGATATTGTCATGGGCAGTTACTAATCTACAGGCATAAACTTTCAGTTAATAAGATGAATAAATTCTAGAGATCTGCTGTACAATATTGAAAATACAGTCAACAATACTGTATTACACACTTAAAATTTGCTAAGAGGGTACATCTCACATAAAATGTTCTTACCACAATACATTTTTTAAAAAAAAATAATAAGGAGAGGTCAGAATGAATTTTTTTTTAAAAAAAAAGGACATACAATATACTATCTACCAGAAACCCAAATTAAATACAATGATATATGTAGGTTAAAATAAAAGAATGCTAAATGCTATATGGTATCCTGGACTGGATCCTGGATCAGAAAAAAGGACATTAGTAGAAAATTTGGTGAAATCCAAATGAAGTCTGTGGCTTACCTAATAAAGTATTATACCAATGTAAATGTCTTAGTTTTAATAAATGTATCATTGTTATATAAGATGCTGACATTAGGGAAAGCTGGGTGAAGAAAATACAAGAACTCTCTTTACTATTTTTGTAACCCTTCTATAAATCTGAAATTATTTCAAGGTAAAAATGTCTTTTAGTAAAAAGAGGAAAATAAATGCCATGAAAATATGAATCGAGAGAAAGTTAGGATGACTATATTAATATCAGATAAAGTAGACTTCAAAGCAAGGAAAATTACCAGGGATAGAGACACTAAATAATGATTAAAAAGTCAATTCACTAAAAGACATAACAATCCAAAATGTATATGCAACTAACAAAAGAATCTTAAAATATACAAAACAGAAACTGACAAAACTAAGGATAAAATGGACAAATCCACAAGTATAGAGACTTCAATTTTCCTTTCTTAGTAATCAATAAAACAAGTAGACAGAAAATAATCAGGGATATAGAGAAACTAAACACCACCATCAACCAACTATTAATAGATATAATCAATATTCACAGAACATTCCACCTAACAACAGAATATACATTGTTTTCAAGTGCATATGGACAGTCACCACGTTAGATCATATCTTGGGTCATAAAACAAACCCTAACAAATTGTAAAATGTTGAAATAATACAAAGTGTATCCTCTAATCATAATGGAATAAACTAAAAGTCAATAAAACAAGGACACTGACAAATCTCCCAACACTCCAAACAATATATTTCTAAATAATCCATAGGTCAAAGAGAAGGTCTCAGGGGAAACAAAAATCAACATGTCAAAAATTGTAAAATGCAGTGACAACAGTACCTAGAGGGAAATGTATAGCATTAAGAGGTTATATTAGAAAAGAAGAAAGGTCTCAAATAAAGAAATCAACTACATTGAAAACAGAAAAATAGAGGAAAATCAATATAGGAAAAGCCAGTTCTCTGAAAAGATGAATAACATTAATAAGCCTCTAGCCAAAGGGAAAAAAAAGAATGAATATACAAATTATCAATATCAGGAATAAAAGAAAGTATATCACCATAGACCTCATAGATATTAAAAGAATAAGGGAATACTACAGACAAATCTATAGACATAAATTTGACAACATAAATTAAATGGACCAATTCCCTGAAAGTCACAAAGTATCAAAACTCACCCAAAAAGAAACAGACAACCTGAATCGTTCTATATCTATTAGAAAAATCTAACCTATAGTTTAAAACCTTCAAAGAAAACCCTAGCCTCAGATGGTTTCACTGAAGAATTCTACACAATCTTTTTCCAAAAAAATTTTTTTAGGTTAAAGGGAAGATTTCCCAACTTATTTTACAAGGTCGGTATTATCCTAATACCAAAACTAAACAAAGACAGGACAAGAAAAAAACAAAACTACAGATCAATATCCTAGTGAACATAGATGATGCAAAACTTCTCAACAAAAGATTAGCAAATCGAGGCATGGTGGCTCACATCTGTAATCCTAGCACTTTGGGAGGCTGAGGGAGGCAGATCACCTGATGTCAGGAATTCGAGACCAGCACAGCCAACATGGTGAAACCCCATCTCTACTAAAAATACAAAAAATTAGCCGGGCATGCAGTGGGTGCCTAAATCCCAGCTACTCAAGAGGTTGAGGTAGAAGAATCGCTTGAACCCAGGAGACGGAGGTTGCAGTGAGCCAAGATCACACCACTGCATGCCAGCCTAGGCAATAAGAGTGAAACTTCATCTCAAAAAAAAAAAAAATTAGCAAATCAAACCCAACAATACAGAAGAATACATCACCACCAAGTGGCATTTACCCCAGAAATCCAAGACAGGTTCAATATCTGAAAAACAATGCAATTCATTATATTAACAGACTAAAGAAGAAAAAAAAGCATATGATCATATCAATTCACACAGAAAGAAAAAGCATTTGACAAAATTCAGCATGCACTCCTGATAAAATTCTCAGTAAACTAGGAATAGAAGGGACCTTACCTAACCTGATAAAATGAATCTATAAAAACTAGCATCTAGGGCATGGTGGCTCATGCCTGCAATCCAGTACTTTGGGAAGCCAAGGTGGGTGGATCACTTGAGCTCAGGAATTTGAGACTAGCCTGGGCAACATGGCAAAACCCTGTGTGTACAAAAAATACAAAGATTAGCCAAGTGTGGTGGCATGTGCCTGTCGTCCCAGCTACTCAGGAAGCTGAGGTGGGAGGACGGCTCAAGCCTGGGATGTGGAGGTTGCAGTGTTGTGTTCGCGTCACTACACTCCAGCATGGGCATCAGAGTAAGACCCCGTCTCAAAAACAAAACAAAAAAATCTAGCAGGTAATATCATACTTAATAGTGAAAGACTGAATGCTTTTTCCCCCAAATCAGGGAGAAGGCATGGATAGCCAGTCTCACTACCCATATTTGGTATCTTACTGGAAGTCTGTAAAACCAGAAAAGGACATAACCAGAAAAGAAAACTACAGACTGATATCCTTGATGAACACAGATGCTAAAATCCCTAACAAAATGTTAGCTAACCAAATCTAACAACATACCAAAAAGATAATCCACCATGATCAAGTGGATTTCATACCAGGGACGCAGGGATGGTTTAACATATGCAAGTCAATAAATGTGATACAGCACATAAACAGAATTTAAAACAAAAATCACATGATCATCTCAATAAATGCAAAACAAGCATTCGACAAAATGCAGCATCCCTTTATGATTTCTCTCAGCAACATCAGCATACAAGAGATATACCTCAATGTAATTTAAGCCATCTATGACAAACCCACAGCCAACATAACACTGAATGGGGAAAAGTTGAAAGCATTCCCTCTGAGAACCGGAACAAGACAAGGATGCTCACTCTCACCACTCCTCTTCAACATAATACTGGAAGTCCTAGCCAGAGCAATTGGACTAGAGAAAGAAAGAAAGAAAGGGCATCCAAATCAGTAAAAAGGAAGTCAAACTGTCACTGTTTGCTGACAATATGATTATTTACCTTGAAAACTCTAAAGGCTCCTCCAGAAAGCTCCTAGAACTGATAGAAGAATTCAGCAAAGTTTCCGGATACAAGATTAATATACACAAATCAGTAACTCTTCTACATACTAACAGCAACCAAGCAGATAATCATATCAATAACTCAACCCCTTTTATAATAGCTACAAAAAAAATACTTAGAAATATATCTAACTAAGGAGTTGAAAGACTCTACAAGGAAAACTACAAAACTGCTGAAAGAAACCATAGATGACACAAACAAATGGAAACACATCCCATGCTCATGGATGGGTAGAATCAATATTGTGAAAATGACCATACTGCCAAAAGCAACCTACAAATTAAATGCAATCCCCATCAAAATACCATCAATCATTCTTCACGGAATCAGAAAAAAAAATCTAAAATTCATATGGAAGCAAAAAAGAGCCCGCATAGCCAAAGCGAGACTAAGCAAAAAGAACAAATCTCGAGGCATCACACTACCTGATTTCAAACTATACTACAAGGCCATAGTCACCAAAACATTGTGGTACTGGTATAAAAATAGGCATACAGACCAATGGAACAGAATAGAGAACCCAGAAATAAACCCAAATACTTACCGCCAACTGATCTTCGACAAAAGAAATAAAAATGTAAAGTGGGGAAAGGACACCCTTTTCAACAAATGGTGCTGGAATAAGTGGTTAGCCACATGTAGGAGAATGAAACTGGATCCCCCATCTTTCACCTTATACAAAAATCAACTCAAGATGGATTAAGGACTTAAATCTAAGACCCGAAACTATAAAAAACCCTTCTAGACATTGAAAAACCCTTCTAGACATTGGCTTAGGCAAGGATTTCATAGCCAAGAACCCAAAAGCAAATGCATTAAAAACAAAGATAAATAATTGGGAGTTGGGACTTAATTAAATTAAAGAGCTTTTACACAGCAAAAGGAACAGTCAGCAGAGTAAACACACAACTCACAGAGGAGAAAATCTTGACAATCTATATGTCTGACAAAGGACTAATACCCAGAATCTACAATGAACTCAAACAAATGAGTAAGAAAAAAACAATCCCAACAAAAAGTGGGCTAAGGACATTAATAGAAATTCTCAAAAGAAGATATACAAATAGCCAACAAATATATGAAAAAATGCTCAACATCACTAATGATCAGAGAAATGCAAATAAAAATTACCATGTGATACTACCTTACTCCTGAAAGAATGGCCATAATCAAAAAATCAAAAAACAGTAGATGTTGGTGTAGATGCAGTGATCAGAGAACAGTTCTCCACTGCTGGTGGGAATGTAAACTAGTACAACCACTATAGAAAACAGTGTGGAGATCCCTTAAAGAACTAAAAGTAGAAGAACTATCATTTGATCCAGCAATCCCACTACTGGGTATCCACCCAGAGGAAAAGAAGTCATTATACGAAAAAGATACTTGCACACACGTTTATAGCAGCACAGTTCACAATTACAAAACTGTGGAACCAACCCAGATGCCCATCAATCAATGAGTGGATAAAGAAACTGCGGAATACATATGATGGAATACTATTAAGCCATAAAAAGGAATGAACTAACAGCATTTGCAGCAACCTGGAAGAGATTGGAGACTACTCTTCTAAGTGAAGTAACTCAGGAATGGAAAACCAAACATTGTATGTTTTCACTGATATGTGGGAGCTAAGGTATGAGGATGTGAAGGCATAAGAATGATACAACAGACTTTGGGCAAGAAGGTGAGGGACAAAAGACTACAAATATGGTGGAGTGTATACTGTTCGGGTGATGTGTGCACCAAAATCTCACATATCACCACTAAAGAACTTACGTAACCAATACCACCTGTACCCCAATAACTTATGGGAAAAAAAGAAAGCTATGACAATACAACAGCTAAATTTGAAACATGAAAAACTTATATTTAAAACTCTGAGTACATATGGACATGAAGAGGGGAACAACAGACATCTGCGCCTACTTGAGGATGGACGTTAGGAGGAGGGTGAGGATCAAAAAACCACCCATCAGGTACTATGCTTATAACCTGGATGACAAATTAATCTGTATGCCAAACCCCTGTGATATGTAAGTTATCTGTATGACAAACCTGTACATGTACCCCCAAACCTAAAATGAAAGCTAAAAAAAGAAAAGAGACAGTGTGGTATTGAGGAAGGGGCACACACACACAGATTGATGGAACAGAAGAGAGAGCCCAGAAATAAACCCACATAAATATAGGCAATTGATCTTTGACAAAAGTGCAAAATCAGTTCAGGAGAAAGATAGTCTTTTCAACAAGAATGGTGCTCGAAGAGTTAACTGCACATCTATTAGTAAAATAATAGAAATAAACCTAGGCCTAAATCTCATACCTAATACACAGATTAACTTGAATGGATTACAGATCTAAAGGTAAAATGTAAAAATACCCAAAATTTTTAACAGAAAACCAAGAACATCTTGAATTTGACAAAGAGTTCTTACACGACATTAAAAACATGATCCATAAATGAAACAAACCTGACAAATTGGACTAAATCAAAATTTAAAACTTTAGCTCTACAAAAAACACTATTAAGAAAAGCTAAGCTAAGCAGTGGGAGAAAATATGTTCATGTAAGTTATCTGATAAAAGATTTATATCTTAAAAACAAAATTTTAAAAAGCAAAAATCTCAACAAACAACCCAATTTTTTTTTAAATGGGCAGAAGATTTCAACAGACACTTCACAAAGATACACAGAGAGCAAATAGGCACGTGAATAGATGTTCAACATCATTAGCCATTATGGAAATACAAACTGAAACCACAACGAGATACCACTATACATCTATTAAAATGGCTAACATAAAAAAAAATTTTTTTAAACCTGACAATACCAAGTGCTAATGAGGATACAGAGCACCTGAACTCACATACGCTGCTGAACTCTCATACACTGCTATTAGGAATGTGAAATGGTACAACCACTCTGAAAACAGTTCAGTAGTTTCCTACAAAGGTAAACATACACTTACTGTATTACTCAGCAATCCTACTCTTAGGGATCAGCTTTGAGAAATATAAATGCAGGGTCACACAAAAACCTTCACCTGAATGTTTGCAGCAGCACTATTCATAATCACCAGAAACTGGACATATTCCAAATGTTCTTCAACAGATGAACAGGTTAACAAACTGTTACATACAATGTTATATACAATGGAACACTTATATACAATACTACTCAGCAATAAAAAAGAACAATTGAAAAATACAATATGGTTAAATCTCCAAGGTATTATGCTCAGCAAAAGATATGTCTCAAAGGGTTATATACTGTAGTATGATTCTACTTTTATGACATTCTGGAAAAGGCAACACCACAGGAATGGAGAACCAATCAGGTTTCCAGGGGCTGGGGATTAGGGAAAGTTTGACTGCAAAGGGGCAGCAAGAGGGAGAGCTTTGGGGTAATGGAACTGTTCTGTATCCTGATTGTGGCACGGCTACATGAATCTATACTACATGTGTAAAAATTTGAGCTGTACACCAAGATTTGTTTCAATTTTACTGTTTGTAAAATGTTAAAAATAAGAAAAAATAACCAAAAGCTGTTTAAAATGTTAAAAGGGAAAACTGAAATACTATCTTGGGTAGATTAAAAAGAAAGAGAAAAAAACAAAAAATGATATTTGCCATTCATGAGCTAGAACTTCAAAAGTTTTTCAAATATTAGTTCTATTGAGCTTATTCTTGTGAAGGAAGTAGCACTTTAGGTTTCCAAATAGAAAAGAGTACCCTGCTTGTCCCAGGGCACTGAGTATTAGCCCAAAGCCACACTAGACCCCGGGGTTTCTGGTCCCTAAATTGTGACCATAAAAACACCATATACCCTCTTGTCTGAAATTTAGACCAGCAGCCATACTCTATTTTTTGTTCTATATTGATTGATTGATTGATTGTGGTAAAATATACATAAAATTTACCATCTTAACCATTTTTTAAGTATACAGGTATGTAACATTACATACATGCATTGTGGTGCAACCATCATCACTATAAATCTCCAGAACAGGCCAGGCGTGGCGGCTCATGCCTGTAATACCAGCACTTTGGGAGGCTGAGGTGGGAGGATCACAAGGTCAGGAGATCGAGACCATCCTGGTTAACATGGTAAAACCCCGTCTCTACTAAAAATACAAAAAATTAGACAGGAGTGGTGGCACGCGCCTGTAGTCCCAGCTACTTGGGAGGCTGAGGTAGGAGAATCACTTGAACCTGGGAGGCAGAGGTTACAGTGAGCCAAGATTACGCCATTGCACTTAAGCCTGGGTGACAACAGTGAAACGCCATATAAAAAAAAAAAAAAAAAAAAAAAATCTCCAGGACAATTTCATCTTCTAAAGCTGAAACTCTGTACTCCTTAAATGGTAATTCTCCATTACCCCTTCCTTCCAACCCTTGATAGCCACTATTCTACTTTCTGTCTGTGAATTTGCCTATTCTAGGTCCCTCACATAAGTGGAACCATACAATGTTTGGCCTTTTGTGTTACAAACTTTCTCAATTTTTTACCTTCACTTTACTTTTAACACATAATAACTGTACATATTTATGGGGTACACAATGATGTTTCAATTCATGTAATATATAGTGATCAGATCAGGGTAATTAATATATCCATAATCTCAAACATTTATCATTCCTTTGCTGAGCACCAATACTCTGAGCTCTACAGATCCACACTGGATTTTTCTTAAGACTCCCAAAGTCAGTATTCAATTCCCACAAATAAGAGTTCTTTCTAGATTCTAGGATTAAACCATGGAAGGAGAAAAAAAAAAACTGGAAAGGCCTAACAATTCAACATCCATGTAAACAGAAGCAGTGCCTGTAAGGAGCTAATGGTTCTAGAATCCTGGCTAGAAAAGTAACATACACACTCCTTCCTTTCTGGGAATGAGCTTTTTACCTTGAGATTGTATAACAGATTGCACTGAGTATTAAATGCATGGCTCTTTTTTAAAAAAAGAAAAACAACCTTTCTCTGAGCACCACCTTTGGCAAAGGTAGGGCTCCAGGGTAGAGCCCAAGTGGGGCACATAAGTCACATCCCCATTTGATTGCTGTGTCTCACCACTGGAACCAGCAAGGCAGCCTGTGGAGAAGTGCGAGGCGAAAGACAAGGCATCTGGCTAGGAACAAAGCACATCAGTCCCCAAGGGTCAGCCTTTAATTTTAATCTAATTAAAATTAAAGATGGAAAACACTCATATCTAATTAATAGCAAATCTTTGATATCCACTCATAACACAAAGACGAATTTATTTTCTTTGACCTATAAAGCTTTTGAGCAATTTCTAACGCCAGAAGTCTGCCTTAAGATCCCAAAATAAGTCTTACCCCATGGGTACTTATGGCTGAAGTTTCCTGTATGAGTCAGAAAAAAAGAAAAAAAAGCCCTCATTAGGTAAGTGAAACATTCATATGATCACTGTATTCTGTTTCCCTACTATACTACTTAATCATTCAGTCTGTGCACTTAGTAAAACCTTTCTTAGGTTTTACACAACCCTCTCCTGCATTTCTAGAGACAAGGAAGAAGAAATGTTACAAACAAAAAGATGGTTAAGAGATAATAAAAATCTATAGATCTACTAAAATATTACTTGCATGAGAACATCCAGATTAATAAAACAGATTGCCATCATTCAGTTAAGTGGTCTTTATGGACTTTCCTCATTCCAGGCTACCTTAAGAAAGCCTTTCCAAGAGACTATTGTGTTAACAGTTCTTAATTACTGTTACTTTGAGCATTCAAAGTAGGAGAAAGGTATGCACTTACAATAGGATTGCACAGAGAGTCTCCTAATAGAATTACCGTAAGGGTGCTTTGCATCCCTAAATAGAGTACTAAATTTATTAACATCTTGTACCTGAACTGTACCTGCTCTACTGATTCCACAGCAAACCATGGGGACTTCTGCCAACTGTCTGAGTGCAAACTGTGGTAAATGGAATGGAATTTGCAAGAACCCAGTAATTTGGGTAATGAGAAGAAAATTTTAACAAATTAAATGAGATTTTTTAACTGCATTAAATTTCTGATTTTTTTTCTCTTGGTATATTCTATTATTTTGATGTACATGTTCTGATATTCCAATAACCCTTTATTTTGTTATTCAAAGATCATTTCTGATTAGAAAGGGCAGTAGCAGAACCCAAGCTCCCTGAGCTCTGCCTTTGCTCTAAGTTACCGCTGTATACTGAAGTTGTACATGAGGGCCCTCTGGCCGCTGTCTTGTACCCCAGATATACCAAGAAGATCACACAAGTCAAGTCTGACATTTTTCATCCACAGCCTAAGATTCAGTACCTAAAACAGAAAGCAACATCACTGGCTGATAAGGCCTTTTCTTTCCCCTCTGCTTTCACCTACTAGAATCCTTTCAGTTACTACCTTTAACTCGGCCTGCGTTTTCAATTACTATGGCTGTAACGAAGTACATGGAATATAAACAAATGATCAAAAAATGAAATCAACTGAGTTTTGGTAAGGATAAAAGAGTCATTTACCAAGTCTATAAGAAGGTGCATAATTCTTGTTTCCTTATCCTCCAAACTGAAGGTTAGTTGAGAATGCCAAGTAAAATGACAAGTTAAGTTGTAAAACTCCAAAATAAGGGTAGAGACCCATAAAGATTAAATACTCTTTATTAGTGAGAGCTTAGACAATAAAGTTCAGAAGATTCAGGTTTTCCTACAAGAAATAACATTAAAAGCTCAAGAAAACCCTCTGCAGAGAAACAATTAGAAAATCAGAAATAGAGAGAGCTTGTTAACCAAAATGCTATGGACCAGACAACCATCTATTACAGAACATACTTCCCCAGACTTTCGAAATAGGAGATTCTCTATTGCTAATCTTAAAAGCAGCAAAATAATCTTTATTCCCTCTCCCTTTTATCCCATGTAAAGTCACTCAATAAGTTCTGCTGAGTCTTCCTATAAACTATTTCTTACATCAGAAAAATGTTAAACACAAATACATGTAATACACATATACAAAATTATATTTACTTTCCTTCCTTCCCATCCTTATCACCATTACACTAGTCCAAGTCTTCATCATTACACAGCTGGGACAAATCAAAGAGCCAACTAAGTAGATGTCCATCCCTTGCTCTATTCCATCCTATTAGACACTGCTGCCCAATATTCCTAAAACACTACAGCATGGCTTTGATCATCTGTCATTCTGTACTCTCTAAATTCTATATTCCCCATGTCATGAATGAAACTTCAAAAAGTCCTTAATATTTGGCTAACTCTATCCTATCTTTGCAGGCTTACCTGCCACAGGGAGATTCTCCCCTAGCCCAATGGTTTGTCCACTGCTCCCTCAAAACACTTTGTACATTTTCGCCTTCTCACTTTGGCTCACACTGTTCTACCCAATCATTCTATAAAGCCCAGCTCAAATCATACTTCTTCCATCAACCTGTCTCTCATTATACCAGCTTGAAACTCTCTATTTTCTGAAAAATCAATTTATTAACTATACCATTTATTTAGTAACAAACCCTTTTCAATTTTTTAATCATCACCCATTATGAAAATCTTTTCTTATTTAATATGTTGTGTTTATGACTTGTTTCACAAAATAAATAAGTCCCTAGAACATAAGATCTATCTTTTATATATCTCTCAATACCTGCTGCAATGCCTCACCCATAGCTGCTACTCGTTAAATATTTGTTGACTGATGTTGTCAAGACAGGTGATTTAGAGTTCCCCATAGACAGCAATGAACCAATAGTTCTCAAGGCTATGTCTCCTTCTACACTTTTATTTTTAATTCTAAATGAAAACCCTAAAAAGCAATGTAGTTAGTAGAAAAGGTTGCTTCAGCCCAAACTAACTTTTTACATTAAATAAGCCAAGAAATTAGAATATAAATTTTGCTAAGAAAAATAAAGCATAGAGGGATTATATATTTCTTAAGAAAAAGGGGTAATTAATTGATCTAAAATGAGAGTCCAAATCCCCAGATTATTTTAAGTCTTCCTTAAAAGACAATGGAAATAACTGTGTGAGGAGCAGGGGGAGATAACAGGTATATGTTCGTGTATATATGTAGGAAACATTACAAGAGAAATTAGTAGTTGATATTATGGAGTGCACGCTGCATGACTGGGAGACAGTAAAAGAAGACTTAACTTTGAACTTTTTGATTTTTGAATTCTGTGCATCTGTTAAATATTCAAACAAATATTTCAAGATGTAGAATGGAAGAGATACTGTCAACAGAGCCTCTGAGAAAATGTTTTTGTATTAAATGACTAAAAATCAAGAGGAAATGAAAGAAACATTTAAGAACATTACTACATTTTTTTTCCATAAAGCAAGAAAATATTTCCCAGTTTTCTCAATGCAGAGGTCAGATAAAGAAAGCAATCTGCAGCAAAGTTCTAGCAGAACTAAGGATAAAATAAAACTAAACAACAACAAAAACCACCTTCCTAAGGTTCTGTGCCCTGTCCAGCAGATAAGGATCTGGTTCAGTAACACGGAGGTGTACCCAAAGGAGTTGCTGGAGGAGAGTGAATACCTCCTCTTAAAATATGAGCAGTTCCCCACATTCACATCCAAATCCCCTCGTCCATTTTCACTCTGCCATTCATCTTCTCTTGCTTTCTCCCTATGATGATTTGTCACACTCCAAACACTTTCTTCCGTCTCTATCACAATACTTATCTTAAAAAATGACTAATTATCTTCAAGACATCTTTCGTACAAACAAGGCATTATGCCTCTTTATAGTATTCACCAAATCATAGGAAATTCAATTGAGAAGTCTGTAGCAAATGTGATTTCTGGGTATTCTGACCTCTGAGAATGCCCTACCAGTCTTATTTGCAACCTGCTTGATTTTATTTTCTGCAATTTAAAAATAATGCATCAATTTTTTTCATTTAAAAGCATTCAGTTTCCTACTAAGACAAAAAGACAGTAGTGAATGTAACACAACAGCCTGTTGCGTTACCCTTAATTGAAGAATTACTCCTGAAACAAGGAGCTAAATATATAATAAATTGAGCCCTACCTGTTTACAGGGTTGTTGCTCAGTAAAATGAAAGAAAAACTCTATTTACACCAGCTTGCAGTGGATATTAAACTTTTAGAGGCTCAGCCTTCAACTGTCTATGCTATTAAAATAAGAAGAGAAGAACAGATGAAATATATGAGGTGCTTTTTCATTGACAAAGTGGTTGCCATCTCTTCCTTTATCAATCATTATCTAAAAAGTAAAAGTAGCATTCTAATTTTGACTTTTTCTCCCTTCCCAAGTTCACTCTGGTAGAAATGCTAATGATCAGTTAAATGCTCATAATGGAGGAAAAAGGAGAAAAATAAATAACTGTATAATTCACAAGCTTGATGATCCATCCTTGGATAAATAAGCATCCACTATTTCTCTAATGTTCTTACTCCCCAGGAACCCAAAATACTTTATAGCACAAAAACTGCACTAGTCAGCTGAATCTGAAAGGAGCCTGTGAATGTGCCTTTTGAGGGAGTTCAGTGCGTTCCATTCCCAGATCCTGGGACAAGCCCAGTGAACATAGGATGCCTACCCTCAATAGTGAATATAAGGTGATCCAAACCTCTCCATCACATATTTTAGTCAACCCACCCCACTCAACTCCTTCCAGGATCAAGAGAGCTTCAGTATCAAATTAAAAGTACCTCTTAGACCCCTAGGCTTCTGCCTTTTATTTCATTCTCTTCTCTTCAGTACGACACATCTCCACATACCCAAGGAAAATCTTAACTATTATATCCTCTTTCAAGTTTGTACTTCTAGCCCAAAGTCCTCCCAGAACTTCTTTCATTCCACCTCACTGCCCAATCCCCAGCATATTCTCTTCTCTGAGTCTCACACCAGTTTCAGCCTTGCATAAGCAAAGAAGTCCAGGTAACGATGGTCAAAATTCCCTACAGTCCTGGTTACAACCTAGGTTGGCAATGTGAGAGCTTTCGTGAATAGCCAAGTATATGTGTTTATATGCAAGAGACATGGAGAAAGATAAGCAGACACCAAGATAGTACCTTTGTAAAAGTAGCTAGGATAGCTGCAGAAGGAACACAGTGTGTTACTTCAGCACCTCCTATTTTCATCCATATTCTACTTACTGATACATCTTCTGTTAATTTTCTCTTATCCTTCCTGCTTCCAAAATGCTCTCCTTCAAAGGTACCTTTGCCCTCCCTCTGTCTATCCCAGAATCTTTCATTATGCCCACTCACTAAGATATGTTTAGCTACCTAGGATAATGATAATTTCTTAAAATAAAACCAAAATTGTTCACATTACTTGGTTATATGAAAATCAGAATATAATACCATTTAACAGAAAAAAATCATTAAACATGAGTCAACCAACCTAGGCACCAGTCTCCACTACACCAGTTAAACAGTCCTTAGCTTAGACAACTTCCTTCCTTAAGCTCTTGGATACTCAGTTTCTTCAGCTATAAAGTAGGTAGGATATTTGCCTTACCTAGCTCAATCAACTGACAGAAGGATTTTGAAAGTTTTTATAAATAGACAAACACAGAGTAGCATTTACCAAAGGTGACAGGTCACCTGTGAGACCCATTCAAATAAAGCAGTTGAAAGACTATACAGTGGGGAAACCTAAAATGGCGCTGAAGACAAAACCAACTCCACACATGCATAATCACTCACCACAATGTAAAAATCCAGCTCAAGTCAGCATAAAGGCAGGCCTCACCTTTGAGTCCATTTCACCTTCAGATCCCAGGCTACAGCTAAAAACAGCCCAGTTGCCTGCCAGCTGGTAAGTGCCAAAACATTCCTTTTGGGTACAGAGTCCTATTTGAAATGTAGTTTGGGAATGGACAAGGTGAGTTACTTTGGTAACCACATTTGTACTGCGTTGGTGGAAGCCAGCACAGCAACTGTACAGTAAAACTTTTCTTAGCAATGTCCATCCAAGTTAGGGTACCTACGGGTTCTATCGTCTATGCCAGACTGAAGATAAAGCAACCATCTGCTTTTCAGGCTACTGAAATTATACACAATACATATATACTACGTCAAATACATATATAAACACACATTAAGCTGCTAAATCCCTAGAGGAAAAGGGGCTGATATATATTAAGCACTATGTGTCAGAAACCATAAGGAAACAGAGGTTTCATTTAATCCCCACAAACACCCTGCAATGTAGGTATTATTATTCCTGCTTTTATAGAGAGGAACACTGAAGCTCCAATAGATTAAATAACTTGCCCAAGGTCACAAAGCTAATACGTTGCAGAGTCGGGATTTGAATCTAGTTTTGTCTAACTCCAAAGCCCATACTACTTCTGACATTCTCTTCTCAATTATGTAACTATAGCAACCTTCTTGGGTTTTCATTTCACCTTAATCTCTAACATAGTACTTAAATATGTGTCCTGGCTGTGTCTCTATAACTTCACAAAGGGATAATTTCCCCAGAAACCTCCTTCGTCTTTTCTTTGCCTGCATTTACTTCCCATTCTTGCATAAACTATTCTTTTTTAGGTTAAATCACTGGGCTGGCCCTAACAAACTGCCATACATTTCAGCAATTAATAAACTTATACAGTAAAAGTTCTGTTTCCTTTGACACCTTAACAGCCACAGTTTTTGAGCACAGTATTATGTTTTAAGCTGGTGCTCACCAGCTTAGAGAGGCATTCTACCAGTGCCTTATACATAGTAGGTGCAGAGTAAGACTATTTGTTGATTCACTGATTAAGAAAAGGTTTCTTTATTCCTCAGTTAATGTGCTAAATGTAAACAAAGAGACTTTAATGGCAGTCCAATTCTATGAGTGAATTCTTTCACATTAATTTTTTTTGAAAATTTCTAAAGGATTAAGAAAAAGGTAAATTGAAACGCAACAATCTGTTTAAGTCCCTAATTGACTAGCTAGCAAATTATAAAATTAAAAGCTTAAAGGGCTCAGTTTTAAAATACTGTCATTCTGGATAACTTTACAAATGCTTCTTTCCCTCTCTACGGGGAAAAAAAAGACTGGAAAAACATAATAAAACACCAATAATTGTTTTGCTTATGGTAAAAGCAAAGATAGCAAGAATGGTAAGACTAAGGATGACTTTTTTCCTCTGTTTTTACATATATTACAATTTTTCTGCAATAAGTTTGTGTTTTTATAATTATGGTAACTGATCAAACTCTGGATAAACTTTGGATTTTTAACACTTGCTATATAGTGTAGCTTTATTATCCTTAGATATAATCCGCAGGAATTACATATTCATTAACTCAAGCATGTGCCTTCTAGAATAATTTGTTACATAATGCCAGCACATTAAACATAATTATTTTTCTTTCCATTCACAGAATGCTTTTCTTGCATTAGGTGGACATGTCTATATTTTTGCATTCTTTTCAAGTAAGTCCAAGTTTCTTGTATATTCTCTATGGAACAATGATTCTCAATCTTTTCTTGGAAACAAGCACAAGAATGGCATTTGCCCCTGATATAGCCCCAATTTATATGTCTTTCAACTTTATGTATGTTACCTTTTCAATGAGATTAAAATACCTCGATCACAGTAGAATCCAAATGGAATGAGCTACCTTATGTAGCAGTAAGTTCCCTACCAATGGATGTATTCAAAGCAAAGACCTCCCATAAAGGAGATTCCCATATTGCGTGGGAGGCAGTACAAGGTGAATTTTATGGCCTCCTTCCTATTTTATGATTTTAAAATAGTTTTTTGGACAAATCTACTTTAGTGATACTGTGTATTACATACTGGCCTCTGCTGTGTCAAGTGCCTTTCCCAGTTCACTATTCAAATCAACCCAGAGAAGATGCTCTTCTGATCCAGTTTAATTTAGCCAACTATCGGATTACTCCTTGTAGAAACCAAGAATATTAACAGTTGCTTGCTATTTGAAATGACTGAAGTGTGCTGAAATAATGCAGTCAGCAAAATGTCACTTATGGCTTACATATGGATACATAAGGCTTACTTACAGCCTGTAAAACATTGTCTCCATGAGGGACAGCCAAAATGAAGAGTTATGTGGGAGTAATCAAATATGATAACTAGGCCTTCAACCTCAAGTACAAACCCAGCTGCGCATGTACATACACATCCACGGGAAAGCCTGCTGATAATAAAAAGCAAAGAAAAACCCAATCATGTCCAGCGCGTGTGCACTCCGCCGCAGGACTGGTCGGGGAACTGTCCTTTCAGCACCACAGCAAGAAACACGAGTACAAGCCTAAACACAGGAAACCCAAAGCTGGACCAGGAGAAACCTTTGATAAGGGTCCTACAAGGAAAGCAACAGCAACCGTATGGTTGTTTTTAAGGATGCTGTATTCCACTTGATTATCTGTTATTACTTTACAATAAAATACTCCAAGGGTTTTGATAAAAGTTGACAAAATCCTAAATGAAAATCAAAGCTGCCCAAACTGAACCCAAGAAACCAACAACTGACCTGCATCATTATGAACTGCTTTGCAATACCCACCAGCAGCTCTACTCAGAAAAGCATTTACATATACCCCGAATCAGATGTTCAGAGAACACAGAACATGCTTGCAGTCCTCTCCAGGGAGGACCTCAATTTCTAGGACAGGGAATGCGTGCTGAACACCAAAGGATCGCTACCCACAACCACCACCCCACCAACCAGCAATCAAATCCTCTTTCAGGGAGAAATGAAGGCCTTATGGGTCATGAGTTCCAAAGAAAAATGCTGCAGTATTTCAAGAACCAGGTTACATGTAATGTGCTACAAAGCTTTCAGCATTTTAAGTCTGATTCCCCCAAGATTTCTACCAGGACGGTACCGCGTGGTAATGTTATTCAGCCATTTGCAATACAAATAAAAAAAAATTTTTTTTGAGAAACGAAGAAAAGCACAACCCCCCCCCCATATCTTCTAATGCACGTGGAGAAAAGAGAAGTACAGAGGGATTTTGAGACAGTGAAAAACCTACCACACCCGAAATCTCCATTGGAAAGCTAAAACGCCCCCCAGCCCTAACACACTGCTACCTCTCTCTAAAGGCTCTCCAGGTTCAAACTTGAGAAACCAGTTATAAAAAGCACTCTCCCCCTTTCTCCCCAATGCCCCCACCCACACTTCCTGCTTTCATCTCTGACTCTCTAGTGCCCACTGTGCATGAAAAGCAGTTTTCCTTGTGTGGCAGAGCTTGCTCCATGCTAATTATTTCTCCCTCCCCCTGAATTTAGCCAGATGCAATCCAAAGTTTCTTCTACCCTTCCCCCAAACAGATGACATCCATTTATTGTGAACGCTGATGCGAAATCTTGGAATCTCCGGATATAAAATGTATTCCCTCATGCTTCAAAAACTGCAGCGTAAGTGAGGAAGAGGGCACAGGGTGGAGTAGTCGGATGGAACGCATGGTTTGAAGAATCCTATTTATCTGGCTGAAAAATGGTTCCCACTCCATCCCAACTCGAAGCTGGGGCCCCTGAAAGGGTCTGACAGTCCTGGCTAACCCCGGGAAAGTTAACGGCAAGTCTCCACCGGTGGTTGCTGCTGGCAATGGAGGGGATGGAGCCGAGCTCTCAGGAGAAATACAGAGGCTTTGCGGTGCCCCAAGGTATCAAGTAAGAACTAGAGAGGAGGGTCCAAGCCCACGGAGCTGGGCAAACAGCCCTGTACCCCAACGCTAACAAGAAGCCAAGGGTGCTGCTGCTGATGGTAAGGTGGGGGAGGGAGAGGAGAGGAACAAGCTCTGCATCGGGTGGCGTAGGGGTGGGGGTGGGGTGGGGGAAGGGGGTATTCTGAAAGTGATATGCTCCCAAATGCAGGAATCCTAGCCTGCCGAGGAAGGTCCCGGGAGCCCCCAACACAACCCCAGAGCACCCTGTTGGGAGAGAGACGAACGCATCCAAGTAAAGGACAGGGGGAGTCGGGAGTGCTGGCTGCCTGAAGAACCCAGGAGCCCTTGGCTTCTAGAGTTGGTAGCAATGTGAAGCCAGTGAGGGAGAAGGATGCAGTAAGACATGGGGGAGGGGGAGAGCAGAGGGGCTGCTGTAGGAAGATCCCGACAGCGCTGCCCTTCCCAGTGCAAGCCGACTAAGGGCCCTAACTCTGCCCTAGCACTGGGGGAGGGGTGGGGGGCTGCACCGCGGAAGGGGCACCAAGGGCGAGCCGTGTCCCTCACTGTAGCCGAGACGCAGAGAGCAGGGTGCCCAGCGTGGGGGCTGGTGGTCCTCAGTTCTCCTAAAAGACGCCCGGTACACACGGTAGAAGGAAGCAAGACTTCCAAACACCAGTCCAAAACAAGGAGGGCAGAACCCCAGCTCCACGGCCCCTCGAGCCCCGCCGCGCACTCTGCGGCAAAGCCCCTGACTGGAGATGGGCGAGCCCCGCTTAAGGGTCCCGAGGCGAGAAGGGAAACCCGGCGGGCTGGAAGCAGCGCCAGGGCGGGGGCTCTGGGGCAACTTACGGCAGCGGCGGCGGCGAGGGAGGCAGCGGCGGCCCTAACGCGGGGCCCGGGAGGCGCGGCCGGACTGCAAAGGCGCCGAGGTTGCGGCGGGCGGGACTGCGGTGGGCGCCATCTTGGAGCGCTCCCCGCGCCCGCCCCCCGCGCTGCCAGAGTCCTTGCATAATTGATGACTCGCGCCCGCCGCGCGCCACCGCGCGCGCGCCCCGCCCGCTGGGCCCCCCGCCCGCCCCGCCCCCGCGCCGACCCCTCCGCGCGCGCCCCCTGCCCGGGCCGGCCCCCGTCCGCACGCGCCGCCGCCGCAGCCGCCGCCGCCGCCGCCGCCGCCGCCGCCCCGCGCCCCCGCCCACACGCGCCCCTGCAGCCCACCTACCCCCGCAGGGCGCGCCCGCTCACCCGCAGCGCGCCGCCCTCCCGCTGGCTCTCAGGCCCGGGTCCCGGCGCTGCCGGGAGCGGATCAGGGGCAAGAGGGAGCAGGGCGCCGGCAGGGGGCGCCGCGCGGGAGCGCCAGCGAGCGTCCCCGCGCCCGCCTCCGCGACGCCCCCGCCGAGCCGCCGGGAGGGGCCGCGGGCTGAGGGCCGGGACCCGCGGCGAGACGCCGTCTGGCTGCCCGCCAGAGCCGGGCGGCTAGACCAGAAAGCTGTCGTGGTGACTCGCGTGCTCCGTCAGTGCCAACACTTACCTTTCTCCTGCCCCGCAACAGTGCCGCGCTCAGTGAAGTTTCTGACACCCAAAAACACAGGGAACTCAATTTACAGGGTCTTGGGCCCGCTGAAAAAGAAGTCAATCAGCGGCAGGTGGAGGCTGGTGTTTCAGCCCACGGGGACCTGCTGCCAGGAGCGAGGAGGCGCTGCCTACCTGACAGCCCCCAGGCCACCTCAGTCTCTCTGATCCTCGGTCTGTCCATCTGTAAGGTAGGCATGAGGGTTTCAACCGCTCATTCCACCCTCACGAGGATCTAGGTAATGAGTGCCAGAGCTCTTGACACTTTACTGGGGCTCTCCTCTACTTAATATTTTCCTACCACCAATCTCAAGAGGGAAAGAGGTTGTGACAACCTCTCCAAACCTCTTGTGTTCTCGTCTGTAAAAGGAAACAAGCACAGTAGCAACCTGATAAACTTCTTGTGAGTACTAACGGGGAGAATGCACTTCACACATTGCTAATACAGCCTGGCACACGGTATGCTTATCACATAATGTGCCCTCTACAATACATTTTAAATTCGCTTTACTGGGGTATATTTGCGTGTGTTTTGAGCGTACAATTTTGTCACATGTGTACACTCATGAAACCATCACCACCAAGGTAATGAACACACCCATCACCTCCAAAAATTTCTCTGTGTGCTGCTTTGTACTCACTCGCTGCATCGCTCGCCCCCACACACCCTCTCCAGGCAACCACTGATCTTCTTTCTATTACTGTACATTGGTTTGCATTTTCCGGAATTTTAAATAAATGGAATCATACAGTACAAACTCTCTTTTTTGTATGGCTTCTTCCACTTGGCATAATCGTTTTGAGATTATTCAGTCGTTGCCTACCAAGAGTTCCTTTTTACTGCTTAGTAATATTCTTTACCAGGATACAGCACAATGTGTTTATCCAATCACCTATTGATGACATTTGGATTATTTCCATTGTTTGCCCATTACAAACAAAGCTGTTATGAGCATTCGTGTGCAGGTCTTTGTATGGATATATATGCTTTCATTTCTCATGGGTATAAATATCTAGGAATAGAATAACTGGGTCCTGTTTTAGGTGTATATTTAACGTATTAAGAAAGGGCCAAACTGCCTTCCAAAATGGTTGTGCCTTTCCATTCCTACCAGCAGCATGTGAATTTCAGTTGCTCTACATCCTCACCAACATTTGGAGTGATCAGTCTTTTGAATTTTAGCCATTTGAATAGGTTTGTAGTGTTACCTCGTTGTGGGTTTGTCTTCCATTTCACTGGTGACTAAAGATGTTGAACATCTTTTCATGGACTTGTCATCAGCAAATCCTCCTGGCAAAGTGTCTCTTCAAGTCTTTAGCCTATTTTAAACACTGGTGGGTTTTTTTCCTTGTTATTGAGTTTTAAGAGTTGTTTATATATCCTGGCTGGGCCCAGTGACGCACGCCTGCTGTCCCAGCTACTCTGGACGCTGAGCAGGAAGAATTGCTTAAGCCTGGGATTTCAAGTCCAGCATGGGCAACACAGAAAACACCAATTCTAAAATTTTTTTTTTTAATTATAGAGTTGTTTATATATTGCGGATACAAATCTTCTATCAGATATGTGATTGGCAAATATTGTTTCCCAGTACAGGCTTATCTTTTTATTCTTTTTACTCTCTTAACAGTGTTTTTCCAAAAGCAGAGGTCCTTCAGCCAGGTCCCCTGGTGCACACTTGTAGTCCCAGCTACTCAGGAGGCTCAGGCAGGAAGATCGCCTGAGGCCAGAAGTTGGAAGCGAGAGTGTGTTAAATTGGGCCTGTGAATAGCTGCTGCACTCAAGCCTGGGCAACATAGCCAGAACCTGTCTCTTAAAAAGAAAAAAAGGTACACCTTCTTAATTTTTCTGAAGTTGGATTTGTTATTTTTCTTCTATGGATCATGCTTTTGGTGTCATATCTAATAAGTTATTGCCCGACACAAGGCCCCAAACGCTTTATCCTATGTTTTCTTCTAGAAATTTTATACTTCTAGAGTTTACATTTAGGTTTATAATCTATCTTGAATTGATATTTGTATGTGCTATGAAATATAGTTTGAAGTTCTTTAGTTGTTTTGTTGCATTGATATATAGTTGTCCCCATACTTTTTGTTGGAAACACTATCCTGTCTCCACTGATTACCCTTGCACCTTTGCAAAAAGTCATGTGCTCAAGTATGTAAGAATCTAGTTCTAAACTCTCCTTCTGTTTCATTTGATATATTTGTCTGTCTTGCCGCTAATACCACACTGTCTGGATTACTCTCCCTTTGTAATAAATCTTGAAATCAGGTAGTTTCAGCCCTTGACTTTGCCGTTTGTTTTTAGTATTGATCTTGCTAATCTAGGTTATTTGCATTTCCATATGAATGTTAGAATCACCTTGTTAAATTTCAACAAAAAGCCACTGGGATTTTGATCAGGATTGCATTGAATCTATAGGTCAACTTGGGAAGAACTTATATCAAAACAAAATCAAGTTTTACATTCCATGAACACTTTATTTCAGTCCTTTTTAATGTCTCAATTTAATGTAATTTAATTTTATAGTTTTCAAGATATGGATCTTGTTCACCTTTCTGGGATTTATTCCTAAATATTTCATATTTTTGATGTTATTGAATATTATTTTTATATGGCAATTTCTGGTTGTTCATTGGTATTGTATAGAAATAGAATTAATTTTTGTATATTAATCATATGTCTTGAAACTTTGCTAAATTCATTTAATACCTTTAGTAGAGCTTTTTGTAGATTCCTTTAGATTTTCTGCTAATGAACATACAATCTGCAACTACACAGTTTTACTTCTTCCTCTCCAATCTGGATGTTGTTTTTTATTTTTTCCTTGCCTTTATGCACTGGCTAGAATCTCTAGTACAATGTTGAATACAAGTGGTAAGAGCAGACATCTTTGTTTAGTTCCTCATCTTGGGGGAAAATTTTCAATCTTTGGCCATTAAACATGATGTCGGCTGTAGGCTTTTTCTAAATACCCTTTGTCATGTTGAGGAAGGAATCTTCTATGCCTATTTGGCTGAGGGTTTTTATCTATAATGGATGTTGAATTTTGTCAATGCTTTTTCTGCATATGTTTTTTCTTTTCAGTCTGTTAATATAGTGGTTAATTTTCAAGTGTTAAACTAAACTCATATTCCTAGGATAATGTATTGGTTATGATTGTTGGTTTTGGTTTGCTAATATTTTGTTGAGAGTTAGTGCATCTATGTTGTGAAGTATATTGGTCTGTAGTTTTCCTCTAATGCCTTTGTCTAGTCCTGGTATCACAGTAATGCTGACCTCATAGAATAGAAAGTATTCCCTCTTGTTTGATTTTCTGGAAGAATCTGTGTGAAATTCACATTACATGTTCCTTAACTGTTTAGTAGATTTGCCTAGTGAAATCAGCTGGGCCTGGAGTTTTCTTTGTGGGAAAGTTTTTGGGTTTAGGTGTTTGGTGGGTTTTTGTTTTTGTTTTTGTTTTTGTTTGTTTGTTTTGTTTTTTGAGATGGAGTTTCGCTCTTGTTCCCCAGGCTAGAGTGCAATGACGCAATCTCGGCTTACTGCAACTTCCACCTCCCAGGTTCAAGGGATTCTCCTGCCTCAGCCTCCCAAGTAGCCAGGATTACAGGCACCCACTACCACACCTGACTAATTTTTTGTATATTTAGTAAAGACGGGGTTCCACCATGTTGGCCAGGCTGGTCTGGAACTCCTGATCTCAGGTGATCCATCCACCTTGGTCTCCCAAAGTGCTGGGATTACAGGCGTGAGCCACTGCGCCTAGGCTTGTTTTTCTGAAACAGGATTCTTGCTATGTTGCCCAGGCTGGAGTACAGTGGTGCTATCACAGCTCACTGCAGCCTCAACCTCCCGGGCTCAAATGATCCTCCTATTTCAGCCTCCTGAATAACTGGGACCACAGGCATGCGCCACCATGCCTGGCTAAATTTTTCATTATTTATAGAGACAAGATCTCACTATATTGCTCAAGCTGTTCTCAAATTCCTGGGCCCAAGCAGTCCTCCTGCCTCAGCCTCCCAAAATGCTGTGATTACAGGCATGAGCCACTGTGTCCAGCTTGAGGTGACTACAAATTTATTGTCTTTAATATAGGGATTTTCAGGTTTAAATTTCTTATTGATAGTTGTATCTATCAAGAAATTTGCCTATTGAATTTATATGGGCATAAAGTTGTTCATAAAATTCCTGTATTATTCTTTTACTATCTCTAAAATTTGTAGTGATATCACCTCTCATTCCTGATATTGGTCATTTGTATCCTCTCTCTCTCTCTCTCTCTCTCTCTCTCAGTTAATCTGGCTAAAATTTAATCAACCTTATTGATCTCAAAAAAGATCTCCACTGATTTTCTGTGTTCTATTTCCTTGATTTCTACTCTAATCTTTATTATTTTCTTCCTTCTATTTACTTTGAGTTTCATTTGCTTGTTTTCCTCTAATTTTTTTTTTCTTGAGACAGAGTTTTGCTCTTTTGCCCAGGCTGGAATGAAGTGGCGCGATCTTGGCTCACTGCAACCTCCATCCCCACAGCCCCCTCCCCCGGTTCAAGTGATTCTCCTGCCTCAGCCTCCCAAGTAGCTGAGATTACAAGCACCTGCCACCATGCCCAGCTAATTTTTGTATTTTTAGTAGAGACAGGGTTTTGCCATGTTGGCCAGGCTGGTCTCAAACTCTTGACCTTGGGTGATCCACCCACCTCAGCCTCCTAAATTTCCCCTAATTTTTTAAGGTAATAGCTGAGGTCATTGATATGAGACTTCTTCTCATTTCTAAAATAGATACCTACTGCTATAAATTTCTCTGTAAGTACTACTTTAGCTGCATCCCACAAGTTTTGATATATTGGATTTGCATTTTAATTCAGTTAAAAATGCCTTTTAATTCCCCTTTTGCTTTCTCTTTGACTTGTGGGTTATTTAGAAATATACGATCTAATTTTCAAATATTCAGGGATTTTCCCAATTACTTTCTGTTACCAATTTCCAATTTTAATGCATGTAGTCAGAGAACAAGATTTATATGAATTGAATGTCTTCAGGTTTTTGAGACTTTTTTTATGGCCCAGAAGATGATCTATCTTGGTAAATGTTCTGTATTTTGTTTGTTGTTTGGTTGGTTGGTTTTTGGTTTTTGTTTTCATTTCCAAGACAGAGTCTCTCTCTGTCACTTAGGCTGAAGTTCAGTGGTGCAATCTCGGCTCACTGAAACCTCTGCCTCACAGGTTCAAGTGATTCTCCCACCTCAGCCTCTGGAGCAGCTGGGATGACAGGCATGCTCCACCATGCCCATCTAATTTTTGTATTTTCAGTAGAGACAAGGTTTCACCATGTTGGCCAGGCTGGTCTCGAACTCCTGACCTCAAGTGATCCACCCACCTCGGCCTCCCAAAGTGCTGGGATTACAGGTGTGAACCACCATGCCCAACTGTTCTGTGTGCATTTGTGAAGCATGTGTTCTCTGCTGTCATTGGATGGAATGCTCTATAAATGTCAATTAGGTCAAGGTGATTAATAGTGATGTTCAAGTATCCCATATCCCTACTGATTTTCTTTGTATTTGTTCTATCGTTTGTTGAGAAAGCACATTTCTGAATATAATTTCAGAGTAGTCTGTTTCTCCTTGCAGTTCTATCAGTTTTGCTTCCTTTTATTTGGAAGCTCTGTTATTAGGTACATTAATATTTAGGATTGTTATGTCTTCTTGATCAAATCACTTCTTTATCATTATAGCAATGACCTTTATCCTTCTAACAATTTTTGCTGTGAAATCTACTTTGTCTAATATAGCATTAGCATGGTATTTCTTTTCGCCTATTCTTTTCATTTTAACGTCTTTGTGTCTTTATATTTAAAATGGATTTCTTAACAATCAACAGAATAATGAGACAACCAACAGAATGGAAGAAAAATATTTGCTAACCGTACATCTAAAAAGGGGCTAATATGCTAAATATATGAGGAACTCAAACAAATAAATAAGGAAACAAAGAAACCTGTTAAAACATAGGCAAAGAACCTAAATAGACATTTCTCAAAAGAAGGTATGCAAATGGCCAAGAAGTATATGAAAAAAAACCTCAATATCACTAATCATCAGGAAAATGCAAATTAAAACCACAGTGAGATACCCTCTCACACCTGTTAAAATTGCTATTGTAAAAAAAAAAAAAAAGACAAAAAATGTTTTTGCAAGGATGTGGAGAAAAGAGAACCCATGCACACTGTTAGTAGGAATGTAAATTAGTATAACCATTATGGAAAACAGTATGGCGGCTCCTCAAAAAATTCGAAATAAAACTACCATATGATCCAGCAATCCTACTACTGGGTATATATCCAAAGGAAAAATCAGTACATTGAAGTGATACTGTACTCCCTTGTTCATTGCAGCATTATTCACAACCAAGATATAAAATGCACCTAAGTGTCTATCAATGGGTAAATATATTAAGAAAATTTGGTCTTTTTATTCAGCCTTAAAAAAGAAGGAAGTCCCATCATTTGCAACAACACAGATAAACCTGGAGGACATTATGTTCAGTGAAATAAGCCAAACACAAAAAGACAAATACTATATGATCTCACTAATATGTGAAATCTAATAAAGTCAGCCTCATAAAAGTAAAGAGTAAAATTGTGGTTATCAAAGGCTGTGGATAAGGGGATTGGGGAGATGTTGGTCAAAGGATATAAAATGTCAGGCAGGAAGAATTGTTCCAGAAATATATTATATATCATGGTGACAATAGTTAATAGCAATGTATTGTATACAGGCATACCTTCAAGATATTGCAACTATCATGGGAAAGTAAGTTACACAAACTTTTTGGTTTCCCAGTGTACATAAAAATTATGCTTATACTAGAATGTAGTCTATTAAGTGTGCAATAGCATTATGTCTAAAAAATGTACATACTGTAGTTTGAAAATACTTCACGCCTAAAAAGTGCTAACCATCATCTGAGCCTACAGCGAGTCATCATCTTTTGGCTGGTTCAGAGTTATGCCTCAACATTGATGGCTGCTGACTGATCAGGATAGTGGTTGCTGAAGGCCAGGGTGGCTGTGGCAATTTCTTAAAATAAGACAACAGTGAAGTTTACTATATCCATCAACTCTTCCTTTCGTGAAAGATTTCCCTGTAGTGTGCAATGCTGTTTGATAGCATATTACCTACAGTAGAACTTGTTTCAAAATTGAGTCAGTCCTCTCAAATCTTTCAAGATTGAGTCAGTCCTCTCAAATCCTGCTGCTACTTTGTTAATTAAGCTTACAGAATATTCTAAACCCTTTGCTGTCATTTCTACAAAGCTTATAGGTATCTTCATCAGGAGTAGATTCCATCACAAGAAATCACTTGCTTTACTTATCCATAAAAAGTAACTTCTCATCAGTTTAAGTTTTATCAAGAGACTACAACAATTCAGTAACATCTTCAGGCTCTAGTTATTCTAGTTCTAGTACCACATTTCCACTTACTTCCTCCACTGAGGTCGTGAGCCCCTCAAAGTCATTCATGAGAGCTGGAATAAACTTCTTCCCACTCCTGTTGATGTTGATATTTTGGCCTTCTCCAGTGAATTACAGATGTTGTTAATGGCTTTTTGAATGGTGAATCCTTTCCAGAAGGCTTTCCATTTCCTTTTCCAGATCCAGATCTATCAGAGGAATCATTACATATGGCTGCCATAGTCTTACAAAATGTACTTCTTAAATGATGTGACTTGAAAATTGAAATTACTTTTTGATCTACAGGCTACAGAATGGATGTTGTGTTAGTGGGCAAGTAAACAACATTAATTTCCTTACACATCTCCATCAGAGCTCTTGGGTGAACAGGTATATTGTCAACAAGCAGTAATATATTGAAAGGATTTTTTTTTTGAGCAGTAGGTCTCAACAGTGGGCTTAAAATATTTAATAAACCATGCTGTCAATAGATGTGCGGTTATCCGGGTTTTGTTGTTCCATATATAGAGCACAGGCAGAGTAGATTTAGCATCATTCTTAAGGGGCCTAGGATTTTCAGAATAGTCAGTGAGAATTGGCTTCAACTTAGAGTCACCAGCTGCATTACCTCCTAAGACGAGAGTCAACCTGTCCTTTGAAACTTTGAAGCCAGGCATTGACTTCTTCCCTCTAGCTATGAAACACCTAGCTAAGATGGTATCTTCTTCCAATAGAAGGCTTTTTCTCTACACTGAAAATCTGTTGTTTAGTGTGGCCGCTTTCATCAATTAATGGTCTTAACTAGATCTTCTGGATAACTTACTACAGCTTCTCCATTGGCACTTGCTCCTTCACCTTGTACTGTCATGTTCTGGAGATGACTTCTTGGCTTCCTTCTATAAACGTCATGAACCAACCTCTGCTGGCTTCCAGCTTTTCTTCTGCAGCTTCCTCACCTCCTTCAGCCTTCACTGAATTGAAGAAAGTTATTGCCTTTCTCTAGATTGGGTTTTGGTTTAAGGGAACGTTGTGGCTGGTTTGATCTTTCATTCAGACCACTGATACTTTCTCCAGATCAGTGATAAGGCTGTTTTGCTTTCTTATTATTCATGTGTTCACTGGAGTAGCACTTTAAAATTCCTTTAAGGACGTCTCCTTGACCGGGTGCAGTGGCTCATACTGTAATCCCAGGACGTGGGAGACCAAGGCAAGAAGATCACTTGAGGCCAGGAGTTCAAGACCAGCCTGGGCCAGCCTGGGCAACATAACAAGACTCTCTCTCTACAAAAAAAAACTTTAAAAATTAGCTAGGCACAGCGGCATGGGTCATGTAATCCCAGCGACTTGGAAGACTGAGACAGGAGGAGCACTTGAACCCAGAAGTTTGAGGTTACAATGAACTATGATTGTGTCCTGCCCTTTAGCCTGGGAGACATACCTTTCAGCCTATCTCAGTTTTGGACATGTTTTCCTCACTAAGCTCAATCATCTTCAGCTTTTGATTTAAAGTGAGAGACATGTAACTATTCCTTTTATTTGAACACTTAGAGACCACTATAGAATTTTATTTATTTTTTTGAGATAGAGTCTCACTTTATCACCTGGGCTCCAGTGCAGTGGCGCAATCTCAGCTGACTGCAACCTCCGCCTCCCAGGCTCAAGTGATTCTCATGCCTCAGCCTCCCGAGTAGCTGGGATTACAGGCACATGCCACCATGCCCAGCTATTTTTGTATTTTTCAGTAGAGATGGGGTTTCACCATGTTGGCCAAGCTGGTGTCAAACTCCTGACCGCAGGTGATCCCCCCCACCTCGGCCTCCCAAAGTGCTGGGATTACAGGCATGAGGCACTGCACCCAGCCACACTATAGGATTATTAATTGGCCTAATTTTAATATTGTGTCTTGGGGAATAGAGAGGCCCAAGGAGAAGAAGAAAAACAGAGAACAGCTAGTTGGTGGGGTAGTCAGAGCACACACATTTAAGGTTGCCACTTTGGGTATGGTTCATGATACCTCAAAAGAATTACAATTGTCACATCAAAGATCACTAACCACAGCTATATTATAACAGATGTTATAACAATTTAAAAGTTTGAAATATACCAAGAATTACCAAAATGTGACACAGAAACATAAAGTGAGCACATGCAATTGGAAGAAAGGTACCCATAGGCTTGCTTGATATAAGGTTGCCACAAAACTTCAATTTGAGAAAAACCTCAAGATCTGCAAAGTGCAATTTAAAAAAGCACAATAGGCCAGGCATAGTGGCTCACACCTGTAATCCCAACACTTTGAGAGGTGAAGGCAGGCGGATCACTTGAGGTCAGGAGTTCGAGACAGCCTGGCCAACATGGCAAAAAACCCTTTCTCCTAAAACTACTGAAATTAGCTAGGCATGATAGTGGGTGCCTGTAATCCCAGTTACTTGGGAGGCTGAGGCAGGAGAATTGCTTGAACCCAGGAGGTGGAGGTTGCAGTGCGCTGAGATTGCACCACTGCACTGCAGCCTGGGTGACAGAGCAAAACTCTGTCTCAAAAAACAACACAAAAAACAAAAAAGAACAATAAAATAAGATATACCTGTACTTGAAAATTGCTAAGAGTATAGATTTTAAGTGTTCTCACCACAAAAAAGCATGTGAAGCAATGCATCTATTAATTAGTTTGATTTAATCATTTCACAATGTGTACATATTTCCAAATATCATGTTGTACACCATAAATATATACAATTTTCATTTGTCAATTTAAAAATCCTCCCCCCTTCCACAAAAAGGTGGTTTCTTTTAGTCAACATATTATTGGGTCTTACTTTCATTTTCAATCTGACAATCTTTTTTTTTTTGTCAGTTGGGTTAGACAAGTTATAATTTATGTGATTATGAATATTGGGGTTAAATCTAACATTGCACTACCTTGTTTCCTAATTCTTCTCATCTGTTCTTTGTTTCCTCTCTTCTCTCTTTCTGCTTTAATTAATTGGTATATACTGTATGATTGTTTTATATACATTATTGGTGTTTCAGCTATCTTCTTTGTTGTGTTATTTTACCTCTACAACAATTTAAGTATCTGCCTTAACTTGGGTACTAAACTACACTGTAAGTTCTTTTGAGGTAGGAGAATAGGGTCTGGAGGCAGGGAACCTAAGATGGATTTGCACTGACTTCCTAGAACTGAATCAAAAGGGAAAATCCCACCTCTCCACACCCAAGTAACAAAAGGATCAGAGGCTACTCCATTTGCACAACCCCCTTTTCTGCACTGCAGATGAAAAATGAAAGTACCTGTGATTGGACCCCTCCTGCAACCAATCAGCAATCAGACTGGTGGCAGGCCAAGTCTTTATGTGTAACTTTGTAACTTCACCTCAGCCTCTGATTGGTCACCTTCTGCAACCAATCAGACTGATTGCAGGCCACTATTTCGTTTACATAGGGTGTAAACCAAGTAACCAATGGGAAACCTCTGGAGGGTATTTAAACCCTGGAAAAGTCTGTAACCAGCACTCTTGAGCTGCTTGCTCAAGCCTGTCTCAGTATGTGGAGTGTACTTTCATTTCAATGAATCTGTGCTTTCCTTGCTTCATTTTTTCCTTGCTTTGCATGTTTTGTCCAATTATTTTGCCTGGACACCATCCACCGGTAGCACTTTGACTGCTTGCACTTTGTATGCTTTGTACACAGGTTTTCTGTACATACTCACTGAATGAATGAGCATTTGTTTCTTCTCATCTTACATAAACAAACATTTGGTGATTACTTGCTACGGCCACTCCAGATAGCTGAATTAGCAGTTGGCTTCAACTGAAGCAGACCTCATACTAAATAAGGAGATAGAGGCCAGGTGCAGTGACTCATGTCTGTAATCCCAGCACTTTGGGAGGCTGAGGCTCATGGATCACCTGAGGTCGGGAGTTTGAGACTAGCCTGACCAACATGGAGAAACCCCGTTTCTACTAAAAATACAAAATTAGCCTGGAGTGGTGGCTCATACCTGTAATCCCAGCTGCTCGGACGGAGGCAGAGGTTACAGTGAGCCAAGATTGTCCGATTGCACTCCCTGCTGGGCAACAAGAGCGAAACTCTGTCTCAAAAAAAGGTGGGGGGGAGTGGAGGGCGCTGGAGAGATGAAGCACTGATTTCCAGTATGGTAGCTAAATCAAGGTGATTATAAACAGAAGAAAGAGAAATCCACAAATATGGTTAAAACATAATTACTAAAGGCTTTATGTAGTATAATTTATAAGAAAGCCAACGTGTAAAAAAAAGTTTGAGGCCATAGATTTAAACAAAAATTCAATCCCATGATATAAAGTCTTTCCATGTGATAAACTTGCTTTTGTTTTTATTTTGCATTTTCTGAAGTTCTGTGGTTACAATCAGAATGTTATGTTCTCCTTGTTAAAGCTGCTTTTCCTGAAAATCATACCTTTGGAGCTATCGTTAAGCATTATTTGCCAAATGGAGAGAGGACAGAATTCTATATCCTTTCTCCAATATTTTAACAAACATGAAAATTACACTCTATGAGACTATATGGGGTTAAGTAGTAATGGAATCAGTTACCTTTCAGCTCCAGGTAGCCAAACTTATAAACTTTTCGCATACAAGGATATTTGCTGACTCCATAAGAATCTTTAGAAGCATCAAAAATGTCAAGGATTTCTTTTAACAACTAAGCTCAAATCAGGAAAAAATAAATAAATACTTTGAGAAAGGAGTTTCCATTTAGAAAGAAGAAAGAGGGATTAGACTTACCTGGTGTTGCTCCAGAGGACAACCCAGGACTCAGGGTGGGAGTTCCTGGAGGATAAACACCAGCCAGATATGAGGACGGATGTTCCAATAGAGCCGATCAGCAATAAGACAACCCCCCCAAGGAAGGAGCCAGCCATGTTTATTCAAGGAAGTTATACGATCAGTTGTCCTGGACATCTTTAGGATCAAGAGCCTCTTTGAAAATTGAATGGACACTATGGATATTTTTTTCTTCCCAGAAAAATGCTCAGATCCATGCACATATACTCGTGCCTGTACACACATGAACACGCACACACACACACTAATGCATAATTGTGCATTTGACTGTGAAACTCATCCTTGAGTCCCAGGCTAACAACATCTGGGGTATACAGCTGTTTAAAGTATAAAGTAGGACTGTGCAACTTCCACCTCAGAGTCTACAACCCTCTGCTTGTATCCCCATTCTCACCACTACCTTTAGAGGTTATCTAAGGTTTCCTGATGGAAATCCAGCAGTTGAAGTCACCTTCCTTCTTTGGATGTTCTACCTCACTTCCTTCTACCTTTTAACCCAATCATAGTTTACTCAATCTTCCATCCCTCATTCCAGACATTACTGCTTCCTCTAAATGTACTGTTCCCTTCGGTGGAGACAGATTTTAATCCCTTAGTTTTCTATGATGCCAGCAGGCTCCAGTCTGAAGATTTTATCTCTGAGATTACTCCTAATCTCCCCCCACACTGGCAGGCCCTGCAGAAATATTGGTGATGTGGAAGATGTTGCTCGCTCTAGCTTTCCTTTCCACTGCAACTTATGACAGTAGGCCTCATGTGTTGTTAGCCTGTGGACTATTCTTGGTTTAGTTATTAGGACATAAATACTTATTAAGTTGTTTGGACCTAATCAGTCAATCATGGAACAGTTAGGCATTATTTTTGGACTAGAAATGCCATGAAAAATTCACCAAGACACTAAGGGCTCAGTAAACTGAGAAAGTTTGGAAATGTCTGCTCCATGCTATTTCACTCTTCCAGACTTTTACCCATGCTGTTCCTGTGCTTGAAATGTCTAGGGTTCATCTGGCAAACTCTCATTTGTCCTTCAAAAAAATGAGACTGGATTCAGCCTCCTCTAGGAAGACTGCCGTGACTTTCATAGATGGAGGTAGTGGTGGACCAGTTCGGCCCAGCACCTGCCTCATCATGAAGCTCCTGTTTCCTGTTTGTCAGTATTTTTTGTGCAGTAGTGCTCATCAAATCATAAAGACTTTGTTCCTTTGTGGAAAATGTCCCCAAGAAGAAATCCTGGAGTCCTCCTTGACTGCTGTCTTTCTCTCAAGCCTCACATGGAATCTGTCGGCACATCCAGAATCTCACTTCTTTCACCAGGGCTATGCCTGTGGTCCAAGTCACCATTATCTTTCACCTGAATTGTTTCAACAGCTTCTTGGCTGGTCTTCTTGTTTCCACCTCGGCCCCTCTTTGGTCTTTTCTCAACTCTATATCCAGAGAGATCCTTTTAAATATAGAGCAGATCAAGTTACTTTACCCAAACCCCTCTAATGGCAGTAAAAGCTAAAATCCATATGGTAAATGACAAGGACCCCATGATAGGCCCCGTTAAGGCTCCTGCTTCATCTCCCTGCATCTGCTTATACCACACCTGCTCACTGGCCAAACCTGTTACTCATACACACCAGGCACGGTCCCATCTCAGGACCTTTGCACCTGCGGATCCTTCTGCCTGGAGCTCTCTTCCTCCATATAGCCACGGGGGACCGCTCATTCCCCTTAGATATTAATATTACTATCTGCTTTTCAGTGAAACCTTCCCTGACCAAAACTCAAAATTTCAACTCCACCCCCAACTCTTCCTAATTCCTTTCCCTGCTTTATTTTTCTCCTCAGCATGTATCATTATCTAACATACCATGTATTTTATTTATTTATCTTGTTTATTGTGTGACTCTCCCACTAGAATATAAATTCTAGGAGGGCAGGGCTTTATCTTCACTGCCTAGAATGCTGCAAAAAAAATGCTCCAAATAAATGTGTTGAATGAATGACAAAAACTGAAATGGGGAAAAAATGTATGGTTTTGGGACAGGGTTAAACAAATAAATTGTTGGAAATAGATGCTCAGTGCTGCAAAGAAAAATTAACACTGGGACAACGGATCTTTCAGCAACACAACTTTTACTGCCTGGACTGCAGGAAGAGTACCCTCACTAGCCATCATGCCACGAGAGTACAGTAAGCAAACAAAAACACACAATTTTATTCCTTATGCATTTGGGGTCTTCTTTATGGCTGTGTCTGATCTCTGTTGGCTAGAGCCAGACCTCACAATCTAAACTAAAACCCGATTGGCTAACAACTTAAAACTTTTCTAAACAGATAAAAGCAATGGAGAGCTGGGACATGCCTGTGAGCATGTCCAGCACAGATATCTTGGTTAAAGTACAAGAACTTAGAATGTACTACGTGCCTGTAAGCATGGCATGTCTAACAGCTACATAGGATAGGGCTTAACAAAGTTATTAGCACACTTATTCTTTAACAAGAAAGGAAACTTTAAAAAGAAACTTTTCTATTTCCCACAGAAATCAATGGAGCAGAAGAGAAATCCTAGAAATAGGCCAGGCGCAGTGGCTCACACCTGTAATCCTAGCACTTTGGGAGGCCAAGGTGGGCAGATCACAAGGGCAGGAGTTCAAGACCAGCCTGACCAATATGGTGAAACCCCGTCTCTACTAAAAATATTTTAAAAATTAGCCAGGCATGGTGGCAGGTGTCTGTAGCCCCAGCTACTCAGGAGGCTGAGGCAGGAGAATCGCTTGAACGCAGGAGATGGAGGTTGCAGTGAGCCAAGAGTGAGCCACTGCACTCCAGCCTGGCTGACAGAGCAAGACTTCATCTCAAGAAAAAGAAAGAAAGAAAAAGAAGGAAGGAAGGAAAGAAAGAGAGAGAGAGAGAAGGAAGGAAGGAGGGAGGGAGGGAGGGAAGGAAGGAAGGAAGGAAGGAAGGAAGGAAGGAAGGAAGGAAGGAAGGAAGAAAGGAAGGAAGGAAGGAAAAGAAAGAAAGAAAATCCCAGAAATAGACCCCCTAATATTTGAACTCCTGATATATGACCACACAGGGCATTGCAGATCAAATTTTTCAATAAATGGTGGTTGAATGATTGGGTAATTACTTGGAAAATAATGAAATCAGACTCCTAGTTCCAGGTGAAATAAAGATCTGTGTCAAAGGCAGAGCCTTTGAAGCTAATACAGGAAAATAACTTCATGACTTCAGGGAAAAGGATTTCTTAAGGCATGAAAAGCACTATCTACAAAGGAAAAGACAAATTCAGATCCGCCAAAATTAAGAGTGTCTATTTTCAAAAGATACAATAAAGAACGTGAAAAGATAAGTTACAGGGTAGGGAAAAGATTTGCAATATATCTGGCATGGGTCTAAGATTAAGACCTCCTACAATCAAGAGTAACATAACCATTAGAAAATGGGTAGAAGACTTAAATAGGTACTTCACAATAAAGAAAATCCAAATGGCCAGTAAGCCTAAAAAGAGGCTTTATCCTTTTTAAACCTTTAAAAACATTCAAATTAAAACTAAAATGAAATGCCTATGAGATGGACCAAAAAAATTTTTTTAATCTGAAAGCACCAGTGGTGGCATAGATGCAGATCAAGGAGAACTTTCAATATACCACTGGTGGGCACATGAAATGGTACAACCACTTGCAAAATAGTATGGCATTCTCCAGTAAAGCTGAAGATAGGCACAGGCCATACGCTGACAAGTTCATGCCTACACATATACCTTAGGAAACACATGCTTACCTGCACCAGGATATATGCAAAAGAAGAATCACAGAAGCAATGTTTACAATAGTCAAAGACACTTCAACATTAGAATAAATAAGTGGAATGCAGTGTAGTCACAGAAAGGACTACTCTACAGCCATGAAAACGGATTAACTATTAATAGATCTACACAAAGAATCATGGCTGACTCTCACAAACATAATGCTGAACACAGAAATAAGGCACAAAATACATCTGATTACTCCCTTCATATAAAGTTCAAAAACAGATACACTACATTAGATCATTGAGGGATCCCAGCACTTTGGGAGTCCGAGGCAGGCAGATCACAAGGTCAGGAGTTCAAGACCAGCCTGGCCAACATGGTGAAACCCCATCTCTACTAAAAATACAAAAATTAGCCGAGTGTGGTGGTGCATGCCTGTAATTCCAGCTACTCGGGAGGCTGAGGCAGGAGAATTCACTTGAACCTGGGAGGCAGAGGCTACAGTGAGCTGAGATCATGCCACTGCACTCCAGCCTGGGCTATACAGCAAGACTCCATCTCAAAAAAAGAAAAAGCAATCTGTGACTCTGTTTCAGCAAATGTTCCAGTCAGTATACAAAAATATGATTATCAGGTGAGATAAATTATTGAGTCTGAAGGAGTCACAATTTTAGTTTAAAATGAAAATTGTATACTAGAGTGGGGTATTAGAACAATACAAACTGCAATACCAGGTAAACACTGTAATCTCAGTGGCTGAATGTAATAGAATTTTATTCCCCATATAAACACACAGGGCAGCAGGGGGAAAAGGTGTGAAGTGGCTTTGCTCCACATAGTCATTCACTGGCGTTGTGAATGTGGACATAAAGATAAGGACTGGATCTTTTTGCTTTAAACAAGTACACACACACACGCACACAAAATTCTTAACCCTCCCTCATATTTTATACAAAAGGTGACGTAGTATACAATGTCTTCTGTGCCTTACTTTTATTCATTTAGCAATATAGCTTAGAAATCTTTCCATTTTCATATATAAAGAGCCTCCTTATTCTTTGTTATAGCTGAATACTACTTCACTCCATGGGTGTTTTGTAATTTATTTAATCAGGGACTGGCCCTGTTCCCCAATCCCCAGTATAGTACCTATTACAAAAGGAAGGCACTTTACAAATACTTGATAAATGAATATTTCCACCCTCAAGAAGATGGTATGTGATAAAGCATATAAACATAGACATGAAAAAAAGCCAGGAGCAAAATATACTAACATTAAACAGAGTTTTTTGTTTGTTTGTTTTTGTTTTGAGACTGAGTTTTCCTCTTATTTCCCAGGCTGGAGTGCAATGGCACAATCTCGGCTCACTGCAGCCTCCCACCTCCTGGGTTCAAGTGATTCTCCTGCCTCAGCCTCCGGAGTAGCTGGGATTACAGGCATGCACCACCACACCTGGCTAATTTTTGTATTTTTAGTAGAGACAGGGTTTCAGGCTAGTCTCAAACTCCTGACGTTAGGCGATCTGCCCATCTTGGCCTCCCAAAGTGCTGGGATTACAGGCGTGAGCCACCATGCCTAGCCCAAACAGAGGTAATTTATTTAAAAGGTAGTTATTCAGGCAATAAGTGGGATATGATGTCTAAGAGCCCAACTTCTAAAGTTAGACTTACCTGAGTTGGAATCCCAGTTGTACTGTCCACTTACGTGTATGACTTTGGGCAAGTTATGTACTCTCACTGTGCCTCTGTGTCACCCTTAAATGGAAATAACCAATTGGGATAATGCAGATAAAGCACTTAGCACAGCTCCTGGCACATCCCCAGCGCTCAATATAGGTCAGATACTATTATGAGATGGGGCTAACAAGAGGAATCTCACGGAGGTATGTTTGGATGAGAAAGGGAGAAAGTGGCACAGATGTCACAAAGAAGTCAATGGGAAGGGACCCCATGAGCAAAGGTGTAGAGATGGAATCCTCAGGGACTATATGGGAGACATCACCAGATCTGTGGTTGGGGCATAGACACCTTCCTGGGGAGTAATGCAAAAATGAGATTGGTGAGATGTGAACTTTGATAGCAAACTGCAGTGTGTGCTTAAGATCAGTGTAAGTCAGAGGAATGACATGTCAATATCTCTGTTTAACAAGCAGTACTCAGGATGGATCAGACAAGAAAAAGACCAGAGAGAGGAGAAAGAATTTAATTTTGGGTTCCTACTTTGCATTGATTTTGGCATGTTACAAAGTTTATCTTGTTTCATCTTCACTCAACTCTATGATGTAGGTGTTATTAGCCCTATCACAGAAATAATGAGGCTTGACGAGGCTACTTACATTGTCCATGGTTGGAGAGCAAGGAACTGGTAAGGTTAAATATAAACCCAAAGTGGTTTCACTCCAAAGCAGAGGTGTGCTGGGGCTGACTTATAAAAGCTTGCAAGACCTGATAGTTAAAATTTCAGAAATTCTGTGAGCATTTGGGGTTTTTTGTTTGTTTGTTTGTTTGTTTTGTTTTGTTTTTTTCCAAGACGGAGTCTTGCTCTGTCATCCAGGCTGGAGTGCAGTGGCATGATTTCATCTTACTGCACTTCCCAGGTTCAAGTGATTCTCCTGTCTCAGCCTCCCGAGTAGCTGGGATTACAGGCACCCAACACCATGCCCAGCTAATTTTTGTATTTTTTAGTAGAGACAGGGTTTTACCATGTTGGTCAGGTTGAACTCGAACTCCTGACCTCGTGATCCACCCGCCTCAGCCTCCCAAAGTGCTGGGATTACATGAGTGAGCCATCACACCCAGCCTGTGAGCATTTGTTAAACACAGCCACTACTAATAATTAAATGATGTAAAGTTACAATTAAATAAGTTATATGTAAAACAAGGTAATAAATATTCAAAATGTATCATTTCTTAGTTATTACTACCTTTTACTATGGTCTGTGCTCCTAAGCTGACTTATATCTCTTCCATCTATGGTGGAAATACGATACAGCACTGTGCTGCCAAACATCTCTTCCCAACTCCACATCCAGTAGGACAATCCTAGATGGAAATTGGCCAAGATGAGGGTATTTACAACATAGCAATTGGCATGTGCTACAGATTATGGCTTGGTTTGGCATTCTGTTGATTATCTAGAGTTAAGAAGGTGGTGGAAAAGTGTTAATAAAATCTATGGTATTAACACTTTCCCACCACCTTCTCAACTCTAGATAATCTAGATTATATGTTAAAAGATAATATATAATACTTTATTATATATTATCTTTAAAAATCTATATTAATACTATAGATTAAACTTAAAAGTGTGTATGTCTATAGATTAAACTGAAAAGTCTGTCTTGTCTATAGCTGTTCCATCTTGTATAACACAAAAACACTGGGGAAATAGTCTTCTAGAATTAGAAAACTGTTAATCAATTCAGCAAATCACTCATTTCATTGACAAATGAGTGAAGTTCCAATATGTCTTTGCTCTTCCACTTTGATTTTCTTTATTAATGTAAAAAAAAATCAACCAACATTCACATTAGAACTGTACTCATTTGTCAGTTGCAACCATAGGTTAGTTATGGATACAGATTTCAGGATAAAATCAACAAAAGCATTCTGTGAGAATCAACTGGCTACATGGTCATTTACAGCACAGTGTTATCTACAGACATTCTTCCTATTCTTGTGCTTTGCAGATCCCGTGTTTCTCACAGATCAAAGGCCAGTAGTAGCCCTGCATCAAGCAAGTCTGTTGGTGCCATTTCCCAACAGCATGTGCTCACTGTCTGTCTTGGTGTCATATTTTAGTAATTCTCCAGATGCTCATGCTTTCTCATCATTATTGTATCTGTATGGTGATCTGTAATCAGTAATCTTTGATGTCACTATTGTAATTGTTTTGAGCACCAGGAACTGTATGTAGATAAGACGGTGAGCTTACTTAATAAATATTGTATGCCCTGGCTGCTCCAGTGACTGGCTGTTCCCTCATCTCTCCCTTTCCTCAGGCCTCCCTGTTTCCTGAGATACAAGGATAGTGAAATTAGTACAATTGATAACCCTACAATGTCCTTTAAATGTTCAAGTGAAAGAAAAAACATTCCTTTCACTTAAACATCTCTCTCTTTAAATCAAAAGCTACAGATGATTGAGCTAAGTGAGGAAAGCATGTCAAAAGCCAAGACAGGTTGAAAGCTAAGCCTCTTGCACCAGTAAGCCAAGTTGTGAATGCAATAAAAAAGTCCTTGAAGGAATTTTAAAGTGCTACTCCAGTGAAAAAATGAATGATAAGAAAGCAAAACAGCCTTATTGCTGATATGGAGAAAGTATTAGTGGTCTGGATAGAAGATCAAACCAGCCACAATCCAGAGCAAATAAATGACTCTTCAGTTCTATGGAAGCTGAGAGAGGTGAGGAAGCTGCAGGAGAAAAGTTGTAAGCTAGCACAGATCGACTCATGAGGTTTAAGGAAAAAAGCCATCTCCAGAACATAGAAGTACAAGGTAAAGCAGCAAGTGCTGATAGAGAGACTGTAGCAAGTTATCCAGAAGATCTAGCCGAGATCCTTGATGAAGGTGGCCACACTAAACAACAGAACTTCAGTGTAAAGACCCAGCCTTCTACTGGAAGAAGCTGCAATCTAGGACTTTCATATCTGGAGAGGAGAAGTCAATGCCTGGCTTCAAAGCTTCAAAAGACAAGCTGACTCTTATCAGGGGCTAATGTAGCTGGTGACTAAGTTGAAATCAATGCTCATTGGCCATTTTGAAAATCCTAGGCCCCTTAAGAATGATGCTAAATCTACTCTGCCTGTGCTCTACACATGGAACAACAAAGCCTGGGTAACAAGCACATCTGTTGACAGCATGGTTTACTAAACATTTTAAGCCCACTGTTGAGACCTACTGCTCAGAAAAAAAAAAAAAAAAAGATTATTTTCAACACATTACTGCTCATTCACAATACACATGGTCACCCAAGAGCTCTGATGGAGATATACAAGGAGATTCATGTTGTTTTCATGCCTGCTAACACAGCATCCATTGTGTAGCCCATGAATCAAGGAGTAATTTCAACCTTCAAGTCTTACTATTTAGGAAATATATTTTGTAAGACTATGGCTGCCATAGATATTGATTTGTCTGATGGATTTGGGCAACATAAATTGAAAACCTTCTGGAAAGCATTCACTATTCTAGAAGCCGTTAAGAACATCTGTGATCCATGGGAGAAGGTCAAAATATCAACATCAACAGGAGTTTGGAAGAAGTAAATTCTAATCCTCATGGATGACCTTGAGAGGTTCAAGATATTAATAGAGGAAGAAACTTGCAGATGTGGTGAATGTAACAAGAAAACTAGAATTAGAAGTAAAGCCTGAAAATGTGACTGAATTGCTGCCATTTCATGATAAAACTTGAACAAATGAGGAGTTGCTGCTTACAGATGAGCAAAGAGTGGTTTGTTGAGATGGAATCTACTCCTGGTGAAGATGCTGTGAATATTGCTGAAATGACCACAAAGGGTTTAAAATATTCCAAAAACTTAAGTTGATAAAGCCGTGGCAGTGGGTGAGAGGATTGACTCTAGTTTTAAAAGTTCTACTATAGGTAAAATGCTATCAAACAGCATTGCATGTTACAGGGAAATCTTTCCTGAAAGGAAGAGTGAATTGATATGGTAAATGGTCATTGTTGTCTTATTTTAAGAAATTGCCCTTTGGGAGATCAAGATGGGCAGATCATGAGGTCAGGAGATTGAGACCATCCTGGCTAACATGGTGAAACCCTGTCTCTACTAAAACTACAAAAAATTAGCCAGGTGTGGTGGCACATACCTGTAATCCTAGCTAATTGGGAGGCTGAGGCAGGAGAATTGCTTGAATCCGGGATGCAGAGGTTGCAGTGAGCTGAGATCGCGCCACTGCACTCCAGCCTGGGCAACAGAGCAAGACTCTGAGAAAGAAAGAAAGAGAGAAAGAGAGAAAGAAAGAAGGAAGGAGGGAAGGAAGGAATTGCCACAGCCACACACTCCTTCAGCAACCACCACCCTCATCAGTCAGCAGCCCTCAACAAGGTGAGTCCCTCCATCAGCAAAAAGATGATGATTCACTGAAGTCTCATATGACAGTAACATTTTTTAGCAAGAAAATATTTTTAAATTAAAGTATGTACGTTATTTTTTAGACATATGATCCTGCACACTTAAAAGACTACAATATAGTGTAAACATAACTTTTATATGCATTGAGAAATCAAAAAAGTCATGTGACTCATTTTGTTGCAATATTCACTTTATTACATTGGTCTGGAACTGAACCTGAACTTTGAGGCATGCCTGTATTAATATTATTTGTAAATTGTGTGCTGCACATCTTCTACATCAGTGAAACTTATAATTAACATCTATGAACTCAGTTGTCAGGAAGAAATTTATGATAAATATAATAAGCTAGCTCCCTGGAAAAACTACATCTACGTGTACATTTGCTAATATTTACCAGCATTCCGCTGCTCTAAGTTATATCACCTTGCCTCCCCAGTGGAAAGGGAGAGTAGTCATGCTTCTCTCTATCAAGTTAATTAATACCAACCTCCATCAAGCATAGTATATTTATTTTAGGCAAACTATGTTATTTTCATTTGGCCTATTCCCTGATTTTCTTCTAAGTCCTTGAAATACATCACTGCTTATTTTCAGCCCAAATTATGCAAGTATGTAAGACTTCCTCTAACTCTGTAAATAGTAATTTTCTGACTTTGCCTTTTCCTTCAACACACTGATTCATCGATTCTAGGATGCATATTTTTTCACATCTTAACATCTCTGAAATCGAGACGCCTCTTCCAGCCGCTGTTGGCCAGGCAGCAGCTGTGTCACTGCCTTCCCATGTGTGAACTTGGCCGTAGCTATTATATTGGCATCACCATCAATGAGTTTGATTGTTGCTTAAAATGTCTTTTAAATGATTGCTCATTGCAACAAAAGGTTGCTATAGTCACAGAAAGGCAGGGAAATACACATACAGCAGCAGGGGGAAATTGATAAAGCAAACATTTCACTTTGGAGGAATGGCCAAAATTCCAAATTGTCTTGTAAAGATCAACAAAGAGTTATATAGGACCTAACAAAGGAAGAGACCCATACTTAGATGAACTTGTCTTCCATTTGTTACTGAAATACATGCAAAAGCAATGTCTATCATAAGCCAAGCAAACAAGGCAACTGAAGGTAGGAAAATCTGCCAAATCCCTTGAAATAAATCAAAGAAATCTCAAGGCAGCAAGTAGCTGATATAATCAATTCATGCATCGCCCAGGACCATCATTAAGACATTGCTTCATACTTAATTGACAGCATTTTTTTCTCTCTCTTAATGAGAATGCAATAATGTAAATGTTGAAACAAAGTGAGTCACGTGTCTTTTTTGGTTTCTCAGTGCATATAAAATAAAATATAAATGATGCATTTAATGGTAAGTGGTATTTGAGATTTGCTTAAATCTAAGAACAAGTTTTATTTTCCTCTTTTAGGTACCATTTTATACACCATGCATTTCTTTGCATGTATATAAAATATCTTGTAAGTTGTTTGCTTGAGAAATGCGACAGCTACTTTGAAACTAAACGAATCCCTCCATATATCATCTGTCCTAATTTCATCATACCTCTCTGCAGTTTTACTTCCTGAAGAATATAAGATCCAACTCTTTTTTTTTTTTTTTTTTTTGAGGTGGAGTCTCACTCTGTCATTCAGGCTAGAGTGCAGTGGCACAATCTCAGCTCGCTGAAACCTCTGACTCCCAGCTTCAAGTGATTCTCATGCCTCAGCTTCCTGAGTAGCTGGGATTACAGGCACCTACCACCATGCCTGGCTAATTTTTGCAACAGGGTTTCACCATGTTGCCCAGGCTGGTCTTGAACTCCTGATTTCAGGTGAACCACCCACCTCGGCCTCCCAAAGTGATGGGATTACAGGCATGAGCCACCACCCAAGGCTGCAACTCTTTTAAAATTAACTTTTAGAGTAAAGTATTCATACAAAAAATGCAAACACTATAAATGTACAGTTCAATGAATTATCACAAAGTGAACGCCACCCAGGTTATGAAGTAGAACATTAACAGCATTTCAGAAATCCTCTGTGGGTCCCTCAAAGTCACTAAGTACTCTGATCCTCAAAGATAACCACTTTTCTGACCTCTAATGCCATAGATTAGTTTTGCCCATTTTAAAGCTTTATATGTCAATAGAATAATATAGTATATATTATTTTACTCTTGGCTTCTTTCACCCAATAATATATTTGTGAAATTTATGGAATTTATTGTGTGTAGCTTTAGCTTACTTGTTTTCATTGCTGTATGTTATTTTCTTTCATGAATATAATACCACAATCCCTTTATCTATTCTCCTGCTGATAGATATTTGGGTTGTTTCCATTTTGGGCCTATTTTGAATACTCGTGCTATAAACATTCTTAAATCTTTTGTGTGTTTCTATAGTCCTCTGCCCCTCTTGGCTTCTCTCATCACTTCTGTCTACACGTCTTATCCCCCTACTAGAGGGCAGGATCCATGTTGGATTCTATTTGTGTTTTCCATGCTAGGGAGCCAATTCTTGTGTTGTCAAGTGGTAAAAACAGAGAAAGATTCAAGCATTTATCCAGCCTTTCCAATGGGAACTAGAAATATGGATAACCAAATAGCTAATGAGAAGTTTCCCTCTGTGAAAATATTTCAGTGAATAAATAAAGAAAGAATAATAGAATTCAAATATCACCATTTTGTATCCCCTAAAGCAGCAGTCCCCAGCCATTTGGCACCAGGGCCTGATTTCATGGAAGGCAATTTTGCTGCAGACAGGGTAGGGATGGTTTCAGAATGATTCAAGTGCATTACATTTATTGTGCATTTTATTTCTATTATTATTACATTATAATATATAATGAAATAATTATACAACTCACCATAATGTAGAATTAGTGGGAGCCATGAGCTGGTTTCCCTACAACTAGATGGTCCTATCTGGGGGTGATGGGAGACAGTGACAGATCATTGGGCATTAGATTCTCATAAAGAGCACACAACCTAGGTCCCTGACATGCACAGTTCACAATAGGGTTTGCAGTCCTATGAGAATCTAATGCCGAGGCTGATCTAACAGGAGGCAGAGCTCAGGCAGTAATGCACATGATGGGGAGTGGCTGTAAATACAGATGAAGCTTCACTCACTTGCCAGCCACTCACCTCCTGCTGTGCAGCCCAGTTTCTAACAGGTCACAGACGGGCACCAGTCCATGGCCCAGGGGGTTGGGGACCCCTACCCTCAAGAACAAATAATAGATTGAACATGCTGGCTGACATCTCAAAAGGAGAGACAATCATACATTTTGTGCCTGTCTGAAAAGTCCTGCCCTCCTCCATCAAATATGAACTTAAAAGAAATAGAGGGTATGGAGGACTATTTTAAATAATGACACAGGGGCATGCCATCAGCAAAATCCTGATGGGACAAATGGTTTCCTCAACATACAAATTGCAAGGGAAAGGCAAAAGAGAAAGGAAGGCAAGAAGCTACAGGTTAAAGAAACTTGAGGGACATAGAAATCAATTGCAATATATTGACCTTATATGGATGTTGATTCAAACAAACTGTAAAAATAAACAAACATGCAAACCTAATCTGAGTGAATACTTGCTATTAAGCAATTATTGCTATTGCGTGTGTGTGGTTTTTTTTTAAGATGGACTTTTGCTCTTGTTGCTCAGGCTAAAGTACAATGGTACAATCTCAGCTCACGGTAACCTTGCAACCTCTGCCTGCCGGGTTCAAGCGATTCTCCTGCTTCAGCTAATTTCACGCCTGGCTAATTTTGTATTTTTAGTAGAAACTGGGTTTTTCCATGTTGGCCAGGCTGGTCTCGAACTCCTGACCTCAGGTGATCTGCCCGCCTTGGCCTCCCAAAGTGCTGGGATTATAGGCTGAGCCACCGCACCCGGCTGATTGTTAATTTTTAAGGTACAACAATGTTATGGTTATGTTCTTATAGTTGTGAGTTCATATCTTTTGGAGAATTGGGATAACACATTTCCAGGTGAAATGATTTAAAGCCATCATCTCACCTGCAAATGTATTACCCTGGGGAGGGAGGGAGGCATAGATGAAAAAAAATTGAAGCGAGTTGATAGTTGTACTTGGGACATGAGTCCCTCAAACTTCATTATATATTTTCTCTACTTTCGTATATGTTTGAGATGTTCTGTAATATGTTTTTAATACAAAAAAGTCTCTTCCATGGTGCCTACTTTACGAATAGTAGTTACTCAAAAAATATGTATTAAATGATGGAATTGTCTAACAGCAGCTTTAGCAAAAGGGCCATCTTGGCTCCAATACACATTTTAGAGCTGATTTTCACTCAGCATCTTTCATATTTACAGTTTCTGCTCTGTCCATACCCACTTCTGAGAATTCCCCAACCCCCAATACCCTATCACTGGACAGGCCTAGGCAGCTGATCAGAGCTGAGTGCAGCTGTGTTGGCAACTAATTCACAGACAGGTGGGGCCCATCAGATTCTCTCAGGAAGAGAACAAGGCTTGGTCGACAAGAATGGGCTCTACAAATGCAAGGATTTCTATGGCAGGAGCAAGACTCTGTGCCATACCTTTTTGCATGAAAAGGTGTTCAGTTCACTCATAATAAGGGAAATGCACTTGAAACTACACTGAGATACCATTCCTCACCCATAAAATTAGCACAAATTTGAAAGCTTAGCAACATACATGATTGGCAAGGTCATGGGGATACAGGCACTCTCCTACATTGCTGGCAAAAACACAACACAGTACAACACTATGCAGAGGAAGTTGGCAATATCTAATAAAACTGATAGTTGGGCCAGCAATCCCACTTCTAGGAATTTAAATTCAAGAGACCCCTCCAATAATACAAAACTACATAGGCATCTGTGTACAGGGTATGGTTCTTAATAGGTGGTCAGAATTGTTTGCTGGAATGAATTGATTTCTGTAACTCTGCTAATACCTCACTATCTGGGAATCTAAAGACCCAAAAAATATGTTAAAAAAAAAAACACACACACACACACAACTTGTTGGAAATGGAAGCTATTCCATTCCTTTCTTGACTCCACAGAAAGGCTGCCATTGGCCTCTCCCATCTGCCATGTTTCGTTTAGCTTGATGACTCCTCCCCTCCCAATATCAGTTAGTGAGATATCTGCCTCTGAAGAACACACTATTCTTTACTGTCAGTTTCAGATATCCTGTTTTTCTATGACAACTGTCATTTAAAACAGGGGTCTAGGCTGGGCACAGTGGCTCACGCCTGTAATCGCAGCACTTTGGGAGGCCGAGGTGGGCAGATTGCCTGAGCTCAGGAGTTCGAGACCAGTCTGGCTAACATGATGAAACCTGTCTCTACTAAAATACAAAAAGTTAGCGTGCACCTGTAGTCTCAGCTACTTGGGAGGCTAAGGCAGAAGAATTGCTTGAACGCGGGAGGTGGAGGTTGCAGTGAGCTGAGATCATGCCACTCCACTCCAGCCTGGATGACAGAGCAAGACTCTGTCTCCAAAAAATTTAAAAGAAAAAAACAAAAAAAAACCACAAGGGTGTAGTTTCCCAGCTTGGGCAGCTTGTTCCCAGGCTGGGCACACATTCCTAGCAATGGCATAGCTGATTGGCACAATGAGATAGCTGAACTCTCTCCCCTGCATGGCAGGGGGCCCAAAACTGGAGACACCTTGCAAGAGAAGGTCCATAGATAAATATTTTATTATTGCAAGAAAACAAAACCGTCTGGGTAAGTGTAGAGCAAAAACCACTTGATAAAATGACTTCTACTATAAACATGTCAGTTATCTATTGCATAATAAACTGCCCAAAATTCAGTAGCTTAAACGTCAACAATATATTATTTCATACCATGCTGTGGCTTGGAAGGGCAGTTCTGCTGGTCTCTCCTGGCCCTGCTCGAGGCTGCATTCAGGGCTGGATGGTACAGAACAGCTTCATTCGTGTGTCTGGGGCCTCAGCTACAGTGACTGGAGTGTTCAGGATGGCTGGGCCTCTTGCTTCACCAGGTCTCATATCTCTGCTCGATAGTCTTGGGGCAGAATCCCAAGAGGACCAAAGTGGGAACTTCCAGGGATCTTGATTCTGGCTTGGAAGTCTTCCCATTCTGCCATATTCTGTTGGCCAAAGCACACCAAAAGTCCAGCCCAGATTCAAAGCGGGGAGAAATAGGTGCCATCTCTTGATGGAAAGATCAGCAAAGAATTTGTGGCATTTTAAAATCCATTGCATCATGTGAAAAAGGTAGCATCCTAAAGCACTGTGATAGCAACTACATAGGAATGTGTCAGCAGAGCAATGAAGAGTAGAAAGAGAACACATATGAATTAAATGTTATTTTGGTTTTTGGCTCTGGCATATCTGCCTTATTTTATTTTATTTTGTTTTGTTTTTCTAGAAAGTTAAGGTCAAGAGAAAAATCATGAGGATGGTAAACGGAGTTCAGGGAGAGTCACTGAGCCACAGCAGAAGGAGCTAGAGTTATTTGTCCTGGTGAAAAGAAGGTGTGGTGGGGATGGGGAACTGATTTAAGATGTCTAGAAGACTTGTGTGTGTTATTGGACTTGTTTGTGTGCTGCTAGAACGAGGACCACTGGGTGGACATTCCAGAAAAGATTTTCCTTAATATAAGAGAAAATAGCCATCAGAGATGTACAGAAATGAAATGAATGCTAGATGAGGCTCCTTCCACTTGGGTGTGCAGTGGACAAGCAAACGCTGACTACTTTTCCAGAATGAAGAAGTTATTCTGCATCTGGTAGGGCCTCTGAGATTCCTCCTAACCCTGAGACTCAATGATGCCATCTCCTTCTATGGCAACCTTGGGAGTTTGTGATAGTGGGATTACCCGAATGCCAGTCCAGTGGGCAGTTTTCAGAGCCTCCATGCCAGCAGCTACTCCCTGAACTCTGCAAAACCCCCAAATGCAGGCTGGGTGGCACTACCTGTACCCATCCTTCCTGACAGCCTCTGACAGTTTTGCTCCTTCATTCTAGTTTGTTGTGAGATGTTCTTAGCTTTTCCAGGAGGAACTTGCCTTACCCTGTTGTAAGGTGGGGTATGTTTCTTTGCACTGGTTTATGGTGGAATCATCAGCTCCTCTGCAAGGCAGCATCCATCCTATTTCACTGGTGCCTGACTCGAAGTTATGACCAGAAAAGTCACTGGCAGCATTCAGTGTCGTGTGGCACCTCCACTTTTCTCTGGCTTTCCTTAAGGGTGCCCAGGGCAGGCCAGATGCAGTGGCTCATGTCTGTAATCCCAGCAGTTTGGGAGGCCAAGGCAGGCAGATCACCTGAGGTCAGGAGCCCGAGATCAGCCTGGCCAACATGGTGAAACCCTATCTCTACTAAAAATATAAAAACTGGCCAGGCTTGGTGGCGGGTGCTTGTAATCCCAGCTACTCAGGAGGCTGAGGCAGGAGAATCGCTTGAACCCAGGAGGTGGAGGTTGCAGTGAGCTGAGATTGTGCCATTGCACTCAAGCCTGGCTGACAGAGTGAGACCCAATCCTACCTCCCCCCGCAAAAAGAGTTTCCAGGGTATTCACCTAGAAACACGTTTTTCTGAAGTCCAAGGTGAATAAGATACACTTCCCCTGATTTGGGAACATACTCCCACCACCCAAACAACGGTTGGGTGTTTTCTGTGCACCAGTGCTTTACACATATTATTTCATCCTAACAACACAGTCCTATGTGGCAGGTACAGAGAGAAAATGGAGGCAAAAAGAATTTCGGTAACTTTCTCAGGGTCACACGGTTGCCAAGTGGCAGAACTGAATCCCAGGTAGTCTGACTCCAGAGCCTGTGGACTGGAGCCTTGCACTGTAATAGCTACTATTGATGGGGCACATAATATATGTATGGCAACGTCTTGAGTGCTTTACACAAGCTCTCTAATCTAATTCTCATAGCAAAAATTCTATGCCATTTGTGTTAGTATCACCATTGTTACAGATGAAGAAACCGAGGCTCAAAGAAGTTAAGAAATGTATCCAGCCCGGCGCGGTGGCTCATGGCTGTAATCCCAGCACTTTGGGAGGCTGAGGTGGGAGGATTGGCTGAGCTCAAAAGTTCAAGACCAGCCTGGTCAACATGGTGAAACCCAACTCTACTAAAAATGCAAAAATCAGCCGTGCATGGTGGCACACACCTGTAATCCCAGCTACTCGGGAGGCTGAGGCAGGAGAATTGCTTGAACCCAGGAGGTGGAGTGAAACTCCATCTCATAAAAAAAAGAAATGTACCCAAGGACACAGACTTGTGAGTTGCAGTGATAGATGAAACATAGCCACAAGCTCTTTGACATGGTACTCCTCCCATAGAAGGAGAGGTCTTTCTTCCCTCCTCTTGAATCTGGACAGCCCTCTCTCTGCTCTGGCCTATAATAGAGAACAGCAGAGAGGGCGCAACGTGAGTTCCTCACCCAGCCTTTAGAAGTCCTGGCAGCTTGGTCTCTTGGAGCACCAATGGCCATGTAAGAAGTCTGACTCCAGTGCTGATAGACCATGTGGGGAGGCCCTGAGGCCACATGGAAGGAGACACATGTCCGACTGAGTGCAGCCCTCCAGCTCACCCACCAACACACCAGATATATGAGTGAAACCATCATGGGCCCTTCAGACCAGCTCAATTTCCTGGTATCACTGCTGAATATCAAGTGACCTCAGGGGATGCCAGATGGACATACCAGCCCTGTCTGAATTCCCAACCCACAAAATCATGTGCTATAATAAAACGGTTGCCGCCATGTCTCCAGGTAGTTTGTTACAGAGCAACAGATAGCCTTAATCATAGTAAGCCTCGGAGACAAACCCAGTCTGCCTGACTCAGAAGCTCATGCATCAAGCACCAGGCCATTCAGATGATGTTAGCAGCCATCATCAGGCAAGAGAAAAACCACACATCTTCCATCTGTTTTCACAGAAGCCCTTGAATTTGTTCCACACCACTAGGCAGTGACTCTGTGGCTTCTCTTTAGGGACCTACCTATAGCTCTTCCATCAGGGATGATAGGGGAAGACCAGATGAACCCAGGGCTGCAGGATGGAGCACATGACACCCATGAAAGTTCAGTGTCAGAGGAGACCAGTATCCACCATAACTGCCCAGAAGAAAAGGGAGCCAAGGATCTGAATGATGGGCCTCCTAAGCTGAGTTCCAACAAATAACTCCTCTGGAAAGAACAGAGCCAAGTAACCCAATAGGAAATGTACAGCAGGCCCCTGAGCATCCAGAGAGACCCAGTGGTGACAAGGTAAGAGCACAAGCTGAGGACAGGCGGCCTTGAGTCTAATCCCAGTTCTGCCAATGGTCTGCTGTGCAACTTGGGAAAGTTACTTAATCTCTCTGACCACCTTCTCCCACGTAACAGTGGGAGATAAACTACAGATATAAAATCATGTAGTCTGTGTGACACACTGTTGGCATACAGTAGAAACTCAGTGAATGTCAGTTTCCATTGATCGTTACCCAGGGATTCAGAATATCAATTAGCTCTTTTTATTCTTCAGACATTTCACAGTTTCTGATCATTTAGCAATTGACATATTTAGAAGAGAGCAGGGAAGAGGGGGAGAGAAAAGGGAGAAAAGTGAAATCAGAATCCTGTCCTCCTTTGACAACTAACCAAGGCAACGTAACGCCCACTGACAGTGAGGAGCTGGGTCTCAGGCCCCATTCTGGCTGCCTGAGCCAAGCCTCTGAGCCTCGCCACCTCTGCCCAGCCATCTCTGGAGAGTGGCAAGGTGGGCTGTGTCTGGAGGGCTCAGAGCCTACTTAGTGCCCAAGCCGCTCGTCTCTCCCTAAGCAGTTTCCCTAGACTTGCTTTTAGCAGGCCACCCAGGTGTGGGCTGTCTTGATGGTGATGTCCACTCTCTGATTACCTTGTCTGCCTGTTTGTCCTGCCTGTGCCGTATTGTCAAGACTCCTAGGGACAGACAACAGATTGTGGGACTCCCTCAGTTCAGCTGCCAGGAAGCACTACCCAACAAGGGGTGCAGGCATGTGCTGCTGCAGCAGACAGGGAATGGCTGCTGTGGATTTCACCATCTGCCGGCTAGCAGGGAGGATGAGCAGCACCCAGGGAGCTCCTTCATGCTCAGTTTTTTGTTTTTTGTTTTTTGTTTTTTTTTGAGGCAGAGTCTAGCTCTGTCACCCAGGCTGGAGTGCATTGGCGCCACCTCGGCTCACGCAGCCTCCACCTCCTGGGTTCAAGCGATTCTCCTGCCTCAGCCTCCCAAGTAGCTGGGACTACAGGCACATGCCACCATACCTGGCCAATTGTTTTCTTATTTTTAGTAGAGACAGGGTTTCACCATGTTGGCCAGGATGGTCTCGATCTCCTGACCTCATGATCCACCTGCCTTGGCCTCCCGAAGTGCTAGGATTACAGGCATGAGCCACCACACCAGGCCTATGCTCAGTCTTTTTAAGGGCAAGAACTTGGGAGTGGCTCACCACATCCACCTATGACCTGCTGGCCAGAGTTAAGTCAACAGACACACCTAGCTGCAAATAGGCTAGCAAATGTAAGTTTACCGGTGACCTCATACCCCGTTAAAATGCTGCAATTTTAGAAGGTTGAGGGACAAGTAGTCTCCACCTCCTCACTTTGCCCCTTCAGCTCGTGCCTAAGGTAATAGCATAAACATGTAAAATTTTGCTGGGAAAATTCATTGAAAATATAAAGGGCAGTTCATTAAAAATATAAAGAACAGCGACTTGTAGTGTCAGAGAGCAAGGAAGTGCTTAGAAAATGAAGGGGTATCTAGGGGCACAGGAACCAACTTGAAAGATCTCCCAGTGGTCAACGCCGGGATAATGCTGAGCAGCAAAATAAACAGTGTAGTGCTGGATTACAACCCAGAGTATGAAATACACCTCAGTCCATATTGCTATAAACTAATGATTCAATAAATAGATAGGCACAAGAAACAGATCATTCTTACAGAAGAATTCCAAATAATATAAGTAGATAAGCCACCTTAGGAAGTGGAGGTTCATTCTTGCCCCGCCTTGAGTGTGGGCTGGACTTATTCACTCACATTGCAAGAATACGGTAATGAAAGGAAAACAATAGTAACTTTATGGTGGAGACACTTAGCAAACGCTGCCTAAACCAAGCAGTTCAGGTTAACTGCCTAACCAAGCAGTGATTAGTGATGCTAATATCATAATCCCCTGATACATTGTGATGAGGAGGGCCCTTTGCCTCTGTTGTATTCCTCCTAAAAACTCGTAGCCCCATTCCAATAGTGAGGAAAACACCAGGAAAATCTGAAATTGAGAGTCTTCAAAATATCTCACCAATACTTTCTCAAAATAGCCAAGGTCATGAAAAACATGGAAAGACAAACTATTGCAGACCAGATGTGGCAGCTAAGGAGACATGATGACCAAATGCAAAGTGGGACCCTGAATTGGATTCTGGAATAGAAACCATAGAAATATATATATATATATACGTATATATATATATATATATAGAGAGAGAGAGAGAGAGAGAGAGAGAGAAACCATCGACCCAGTTAGGAACCCACACCCTAGCCATTTCCAGAATTAACTGGAGATAGTAAACTTTTTATTTTGAAATAACTTTAAATTTATGGAACAGAACAGAGGAAATTATAAAGATAATATAAGAGTTCATCTGTTTCCCTAACCCTGTTTTCTCTACTGCTAACATCTTTCAGTGCCCTGCTACATTTGTTAAAACTAAGAAAGCAGCATTGGTACATGACTAACAGTATTATTTTAAAATTTACAGAATTAAAATAATTAATTGGTACATGACTAACAGTTGAACTCTAGACTTAACTTTTTTTTTTTTTTTGAGACAGAGTCTTGCTCTGTTGCCCAGGCTGGGGTACAGTAGTGCAATCGTGGCTCACTGCAACCTCTGCCTCCCGGGTTCAAGTGATTCTCCTGTCTCAGCCTCCCAAGTAGCTGGGATGACAGGTGCCTGCCACCATAGCCAGTTGATTTTTGTATTTTTAGTAGAGACAGGGTTTCACCATGTTGGCCAGGCTGGTCTTGAATTCCTGATCTCAGGTGATCCACCTGGCACGACCTCCCAAAGTGCTGGGATTACAGGTGTAAGCCACCATGCCTGACCTTAATTTGGATTATGGTTTCTATGGTTTCTCTCTCTCTCTCTCTCTCTCTCTCTCTCTATATATATATATATATATATAGTAATACTATCTCTATAATTTTTAGTTATAGTAATGAAATTTTCATTAAAGTAATGAAAATTATAAAGATAATATAAAATTATAAAGATAATATAATTTACAGAACAGAACAGAGGAACTCTTATATTATCTTTACAACTGTTCTGTAAATTTAAAATTATTTCAAAATAGTAAACTATTCTGTTTCATTTGCTTGAATGCTGGTCTCACCTGCCGATGAGCCTCTCCCTGGGACCTCATCTCCACCAAGCCCAGCACACTGCCAAGATCCAGGGCTTCGGTGCTGGGACCCTCGTTATCCAGAGATGGAATCCTTCTGTCCCTTGCTTTATTCGTGTCTCTGCCCAGACACCGCCCCTTCCCAAAGGGCTTCCCTGGCTACCTTGGCTAAAGGCACACACCTCACACATAACCCCATCATTCTCCATCCCCTTACCTCTTTCTATGTCTTGGTGGCACTGATCACAGCCTGCTCTTATGTCACATACACTTGCCATGTGTTCTCTTACTGGCTTTTCCCCGTCTAGAAAGTCAGCGGCAGGAAACCAGGACTTTTATCTGTTTCGCTCCCTGCTGTGTCCTACCGCCTGGTGCACAGCAACCACAAAATATTTGTTGTGGAATTCTCCAAGGTTCTAGATACAAGTCGAGAAAACATGACTTGGCTAAACCTGGGACTTCCTTCCTTTCCCTCCTAAGGATGGACTTGGCCCCCTGCGTCCCTGGCCGCTTGCATGCGAGCTGTTGTCTGCAGCCCGAACCATCCCTGCCTCACCAGTGTGTGTGCAGCTTTTATCGAATAATCAGTCTATCTTTGCTTGCCTGTGGCTATTCCTGCAGCCTTCTCGGCAACACTTTTTTTTTTTTTTACTTCCAGCAAGAATAAGAGAGGAAAGAAAAGTGGAGGAGGAGGAAGAAGAGGAGGAGGAGGTGGGAGAGGGGGAGGAGGAAGATGATGCTCTTCCCCAGTACCATTTCTCTTGCCCTGAAAAACTGTTACTCTTGGCCATCAGGTTTCTACAGAGCTCACCCAGTCCATATCCCCTGACTTTGACATGCTCTGCCAGTGTCTAAATTATTTCTGTGTAAAATGACTTAGGGTTCTCTTTGACTCCATTCTGTAGCTCAGTGTTTTCTGACTGGATCCAAATTGCTCCCACCTCTTAAAGATTGTACTTTTCTTTCCCTTTGGACCATTCTGGAGGGAGAGTTACTGTTAATTTCCTAATAATTATGGGCTCTAAAAGGGGGACTCAATTGTTAAGTAGAAAAAACAAGGATTATAGCAGTGTGAGCAACTTACACAGAATATTAACATTTGGTAAATGGAGAAGGTGGAGAATATGGATTTAGTTTTTGATTGGAAATACATAAAATGCACAGAAAATATACAGAAGAAATGATAACATTGTTTCCCTCTGGAGAGTTTCCTTGAGAGCGGAAAAACTTTATAGTTAGCTATTCTAAGCATTTAATCACCCACTAATTATAAGGAATTTGCCCGTGCAGGTGGACAAGAAGGTAAATTCAAGTTGTGTTGAAGAAAAGAAAGCAGTTTGTCTTTGAGTGCTTTGTCTGCTTATGGAAGGTGATATCATCTAGGGTGAAACTGTTGTGAAGCAGATGGAGAAAATTGATTTTCGATACTAAGGGCCATTTTTAAAACTTTGTAAGTCCCAGAGACTCTTAGTTTTTGTTTGTTTGTTTGTTTTTGAGACGGAATCTCACTCTGTCACTAGGCTGGAGTGCAGTGGCACGATCTCAGCTCACTGCAACCTCCATCTCCCAGGTTCAAGCAATTCTCCTGCCTCAGACTCCCAAATAGCTGGGATTAGGTGCGAGCCACCATGCCCAGCTAACTTTTGTATTTTTAGTAGAGACAGGTTTCACCATGTTGGCCAGGATGGTCTCGCTCTCTTGATCTGGTGATCTGCCCGCCTTGGCCTCCCAAAGTGCTGGAATTACAGGTGTGAAACACCACACCCGTCTGAGACTCTTAGTTTTATTATATCAAATATATTACAATGCATTCACATCCTATGTTAAATATAATTTTCCCTGTAATTTTTTTTTTTTTTTTTTTTTTTGAGACAGGATCTCGCTCTATTACTAGGCTGGAGTGCAGTGGCACCATCCCGGCTCACTGCAGCCTCTACCTCCTGGGCTCAAGTGATCCTCCCATCCCAGCCTCTAGAGTAGATGGGACTACAGCTACTCGGGAGGCTGAGTAGAGACAAGGTCCCACCGTGTTGCCCAGGCTGGCCTTGAATTCCTGGGCTCAAGCAATCCACTATGCCCTGGCTTCCCAAAATGTGCTGGGATTACGGGTGTAAGCCACTGTGCCTGGCCCTGCCCTGTAAGTTTGAAAGGATTTTATAATTTTGCTTTGGAAATTATTTGGTGATAAGTAATATTTAATTTACAATTGACTACAATTACTCAGGAGTCATCATCTCTACCCAGGAATTCTTAAGTGAGAAAATCTAAGCCACAAAATTCTTTTCAAATGGAATAAATGTTTATAAATACTAAATTTAACAATTAACAAAGTTGACATAATGTTATGTTTTACTGGTATCTAATTAAACATTTATTAATTTAGTTTTACTGGGGTTTTTTGTTTGTTTTTTTTTTTTTTTTTTTTGGCATTTGGACCCAGTAATTTCTTTTTGGGCCCATAAGATAAAATGGCCCTGTTGATACACGTCCCCAACCTGTTCTTCTGGAATCTCTACCTCAGGGTAAATGGGACTTTATTACCCTCCTCCCTCCCTCCAACCTCCCAGGCTCTCCCCAGCTTTATCCAGTCAACCGTCTTCAGAAGTTCCTCTTGCTCAACTTTCCCTCTTTCATTCTTTACCCTTCTTCTTTTTCTCATCTTTCTTTGCCGCCCAAAAGCATTTCTGATAACACCTGGGCTCTCTGAGCTCTGAGCTCTATCGATGTGCTAATGCCCTAAATGGTTAATGAGTCCAGGCAACTTATTCATGTCTTTTCATAGTTACATTTTAATTGGGCCTTTTAAGAGATACAACACTTGAATTCAAAGGATTCTCTTTAATGATGTGAATTTAGGGCTTAGTTGTGGGAGATATTTCTAGGCAGGTGCAAAATCCTTTGGGAGTAAATTTCAGCAACAAAAAAAATTCCTCTTCACAAATGAGCTGGGGAGGTAACACGTAATGCATAAATAACCAGGACACAAGGCAGACGGCATCCTTAGGGACCCGTAGAGGAAGGGCTATGGGGGCTTACAGCAGGGAGCTTGCTTCCAGCTGCGGGAATCAGAGGAGGTTTCCTGGAGGAGGTGACATTTGAAGTGGACCCTAAAAAATAAGTGGGGTTTTGGAGCCCTTGGGCTTCTGGCTCACTCCTTCCCTCCTAACCAGCTGCTGTTGATGAGTTGCTCCAGCAGAGGGCAGGCTGAGCAAACACGGGAAGGAGAGTCCGATTCTTCAGCGGAATCTTGCGTGGTGCTCTGCATGCCCAGAACTGTCTAGACGGCTTTCTGGGTTTACTAAGAAGGGCCAGTCCTCTCTGCATGAATTTTGAAGTTGTTTACTCCAAGTTTGGACTCCAAATTTACACCTTTGGTTTTGCCCGGAATTGGTAGTTAATTTGCATTTTCCGTCAGTTTCCCGTGGCTCAGGGCAGTCTGAAACCTGATGCCACCTGCCCGGGTGCCACCTCTTCATGGACACTAAGCTGCCCTTTCGAGAGAAGTCAGGCCGGGCAGGTTGGGCAGTCCAGCCTGGGGAAGAGAAGATTGCCTTTCTGGGTTGCCGTGGGAACCTAGTCCCCCCTCCTCCCTAAGGAACTGGGAGCCAGGGTATGAGTTGCTTTGGTGCTTGAAGTATTTCTCTAAGGTCAGAGGAGACAGTGATTCGTGCTCAGGTGGTTTACTAAGGAAATATCCCCGAGAAAATGTTGAGCAGAATAGGGAGAGTTAACACCAGGCAAGTATCTAGGTGAAGTCCAGCCTCAGCCTGATGCCTGAGGGGAGTCCCAGGGGCATGCCTTGCAGCACAGAGTTTGCCCTCTCTCCAGGCAAAGGAACAGGGCTTTGTACTGCTGCATCCATCAGTGGCTGACTACGGCTGCCCAGGGGGATGTAAACTGGAGCTGCTTCCAGTTCTGGGTGATCCGTAGCCCCAGGAGCCCATGCTTTATCGTCTGAAGACAGGTGTTGATATGAGCCATAGATGGTGAACACGCACAGCTGGAAAGGGGGTCTGAGGACGGCTTTTGCTACTGTCTCCGAGGCCCCTTCTATTTATCCAAGCTCCCCAGGACCAAACACTTTGTCCAGCAGGCAGAGCCATCACTGGGGAAACCCAGGGAGATTCCAAGCCCTCATTTTTTCACAAGAGATCATTTCTGGTCTCTCAGCACCACCAGTGTTGCTCTGGGGAACCTGTATTTTTATTGTAGAGTCCTCACCTATCCCCTAATCCCTCCTGCCCTAACTCCTCAAAACGTATCCCTTCAGAGTCTCCGCCCTCAGCTAATTGTCAGTTCAGGCATTGACATTCCCTGTGGATGCATTCACAGCAGAGAGATGCTCTGAAAGGCACTGCTTTACCCAGCTCGCCCCTGTGTTCCCACTCAAGTGAGAGCTCTCCGAGAGCAAGAGCTGTTTCTCATTCCTTTTCCAGGCCTGCCTAATGCAGTAGGTCTCTAAGTGCAGTTCCCTGGACCTCCAGCATTGGGCTCAAGGCAAGTGCTTCTTAACAATCTTAACTTCCCGGCCAGCCCCCGCCCCACCACACGCACACAAAAGGGGTCTGGAAATCTGGCTCTTTCACAAATTTCGTAAGTAATTCTGGTGCTCCTTAAAGAATGAGATCCATGGTCCCAGCACTCAAGGGGCAAAATGAGTCCTCCAGAGAACTTTCAGGAACCTCCACAGCCAACTCCCACCTTTGTCAAGCGCATCTCACCTCCTCAAGGAGCCCCACCCTGACCCCAGCGCTCCTGATGCCCTCTACCTTTTCTACTACTTTCTACCACAGCATTATCACCTTATTTATTATGTGTATTGCTTATAGTCTCTCACCTTCCCCCACTAGAACATGAGCTCTATGCGGGCAGGGATCTTTGTTTGGCTGACTGCTATGTCCCAGTGCCTGGAATGCAGTATCCGCACATGGCTGCTGTTCAGGAAATATGTGTTGCATGAATGAATGAAGTAAATCTGTAGAGAGGCATCAGAGGAACAGAAGACAAAGATTATTTCAAATTATCTACTTCTAAACTTCTCTGATGACAGACACTGCATTATCTGTGCCCTGAGACCCCCCTCAGGTTCAATGACTCACTGGCAGGACTCACAGGACTCAGAAAAGCTGATATACTCACAGTGATGGTTCATTACAGGGAAAAGATACAGATGAACATCAGCAAAGGCACAAAGTAGGAGGGTGACGTCCAGAAGAAATCAGGCTCAACCTTCCAGGTGTCCTTTCCCAGCAGACCTCACGGGAAAGCATTTAATTCCTTCCAAAACTATTCATGACAACACATGCAAAATTTGCCAACCAGGGATGAGCCTCCGAGCCTCGTTGTCCAGGGTTTTTATTTGGTGGCAGTAATTGCAAATATATATGACTTATTTTAGCCACTCTATCTCTAGTTCCCCACCCTGCTGAGAGGTCAAACTGTTGGTGCACAGCTGAGGCAGGGTCTTAGACATACAAACCAGGCATTCATCATAAGTTACTTTATTAGCACAAACTGGTCAGATTGACTTTTGTGGTCTAAGGCATGGGGCATAGAAAAAAAGTCTTAGCCAGGCAGGATCTTCCAAGGGTATAAAGGTCATCTCCCAGGAGCCAGTCAAGGAATGTGCAAGGTTTGAGCAACCCAGACCTGCTGTGTTAACCTTTTCCTGCACAGACACCAGTAAGCAGATTCTCAACATGGCCCCAACTGAGACTCTTCTGTAATTAATCTATGTGGTATTGGTCTGACTTCTCCCCAGTTATTATTGTGCCTGATTAGAATATACTTGCAGGCTAACTTGCCTCAGGGGTGGGTCATCTATTCAGTTCACAGAGTTGATGAGCATGTACTGTGTGCTAGATGTGGTGCTTTCTGGGGAGTGTAAAAATGGACATGCCAAGCTGGGCGCGGTGGCTCACACCTATAATCCCAGCACTTTGGGAGGCTAAGGTGGGTGGATCACCTGAGGTCAGAGTTCGAGACCAGCCTGGCCAACATTGTGAAACCCCATCTCTACTAAAAATACAAAAAATTAGCTGGGTGTGGTGGCAGGTGCCTGTAATCCCAGCTATTCAGGAGGCTGAGGCAGGAGAATCTCTTGAACCCAGGAGGTGGAGGTTGCAGTGAGCTGAGATCATGCCATGCAAGAAAATCAGTCTCAAAAAAAAAAAAAAAAAGGGCATGCCAGACATGATCCCTGTTTCAGGAAATGTAGTCTAGTTACAGGTCAGTTCTTGGGCTTTGGCATACGAAGGATTCATTGGAGATAATAAGCCACTCCAAGGGCAAGCAGGGAGAAGAGATGACTGTGGAGTGGGGATGATAAAGGTGCGGGAGAGAAAGCCTCTTCCCTGTCATCGGCTCTGCCCATTGAACTTTCAGCAAGCAGATCCTGGGAGATTCCTGTGGCTTGTCTGAGGCACTGGAGATTTGCTCACAGCAAGGCTGCCTTCCAAGATAACGGGCAGCCAGGAAAAACCTTAGTGCTCTATCCATATTTATTTATCAAATGCTTACATTGGCGCCTACTATGTGCCGGACACCATTCCCGGCATTCTGCAGATATTAGCTCATTGCCATGCCAAACCCCTGCCTGTAGCTCCCGGCGTGTTCCTGGTGCTCTGCGGGCTGTATGTCCTGGGGAGAATGGCAGATGTCACCAGCCCTGCCCTCAGAACCTCTTCTGGCTCTCACGCTTTCTTACTCTCATACACCCATCCCATCCTAGGCTCATGCCCTCCTTTGCCTTTTGTCCTCAGGAACGCCCCATCCTTTGTGAGCACATGTTCTTGAGCTTTCCTGCTAACACTTCTGGAGCTTTGCTTTCACAGAAGCCTGACTTTCCCCAGGGTATACTGATGCTCAGCTCAGGTAATCGATGAACCAGTGACAGATCAGTCTGAAGTCTGAGAAGCAGGTGAGGGCAGTAGTAAGGACGGAAACAAGAATTCAAGAGGAAGCACCCAAGGGGTGATCAAGAGGTCCCAGAGTCCCTGAGACTCTCTCAGCAGAGCCAGCGCCTCAGATTCTGTTCCTCCACCTCGTTTCTGTATCTCAGCTCAGCATCAGCTCTGCTCATACCCAAGAAATGCTTGTGGATTCAACACAGAGGCCCAGTCTCTGTGAATGCCACTGGGATGATATTTATGCACCATAAAATAAACATTAAACACTCAATACATATATTGCATTGTAGCAAAGTAATTTCAGATACATCATAAAATGACAGGGATAAAATGAAGTGACCTTCACTTCCTGCTTTTTATAGAGAAGGAAACGGATACGAAAAGTATAGAAGTGTCTTACCCAGGGTGGGTCATATAGCTAGTGAGTGGCAGAGCTGGGATGAAGAGCTGAGATTGTGTTCAGCTGGGAGTGGAGTTTGGACCCCGCAAAAGGCTCACCTGTGGTTGCGGGGCAGGCCTTGCCTTTGCCCCTCACCTGTGTAGCTGAAGCTGAAAGGAAGTCCTCCACATGCTCAGTACTGAGAGAGAAAATCTCTCCATGACGTGAACCTCAAGAGGGAAGGGGGAGGTTGCCCTCAAATAAACCAGTGATGTGTGTGGGTGGGTTTTCTCTGAAAAATGTAGCAATTCCCCAGAATCTGGGTGCAGGTTTTCTTTGTTTTTTGTTTTGAAGTCAGAGTCATGCTCCATCAGCTAGGCTGGAGTGCAGTGGCACAATCATAGCTCACTGCAGGCTCAAATTCCTGGGCTCAAGCGATCCTCCCGCCTCAGCCTCCTGAGTAGCTGGGACTACAGGTGCATGCCATGATGGTCAGCTAATTTTTAAATTTTTGGGTAGAAATGGGGTTTTGCTATGTTGCCCAGGCTGGTCTTGAACTTCTGGGCTCAAGTGATCCTCCCACTTCAATCTCTCAAAGTGCTGGGATTACAGGCATAAACTGCCATGCTCAGCCAGGTTTTCTGAATTTCAAAATATTTACTGAAGTTCCTATTTGTCTTGAAGTGCACTGTTCTCAAACAGCAAGTAAAACCCTGATAGTAGGAACCCACTCTTTCTTTTCTCAGTGTTGAGGTGCCTGGAGGAGGCCCTAGCCCAGATTGGCATCTGTGGCTTTTTCTGGCCTGGGGAAAGGCTGTACTTCTCCGTAAAGATTTTGCTCAAGTCCTGGTGGCTGATGAAGAATCTGAGCTACAACTACCTGGTTTGGGGGCTTGGGGGGAAAATGAGGGGTCTCAGTCGGGCGAAGAGCTGGAGAGCCTGCTCAGGGCTGCTTGATCATCTCTACTCAACCAAAACCCATGTGGTCCAAACTCTCCCACTGCAGCAAAACAGCACGCCCATTCCCTGCTGGGGGAGAATCCACTGGTTCTGTTGGGGAAAGCAGTTAGTTCGAGAGTATTATCAAGAGCTTTACGAATTGGCATATCCTTTAAACAAATCACTAACATTACAGAATCTGTTATAAAGAAACAATGTGACAGAGAAACCTTTACTCACAAAGATGTTTGTCACAATGTTGATGATAGGCAATAAATTAGAAACAGCACAGATGTCCAACAATAGGGAATTGGTTCAATAAGTCATTGTGTATCCCTCGGTAAGATGCTATCCAGTCATTAATAATGATGTTTGTAATGACTTTTTGATGACATATGAGAGTGGCCAAAAACATCCAGATTCTTACCACCAAAAAATTTGTAAGATGATTATGTGAGTTGGTGGATATGTTAATTAGCTTGGTGTGGTCATTTCACAATGTATACATATATTAGAACATGGAGCTATACACTTTATATGATTTTTGTTGATCACACCTTAATAAAGCTGAAAAAATGGATTCAAGTGGCACATACAGCATGATTTTAATAAACAGAAATATGCTCAGAAAGCGACTAGGAAGAAATATATCAAAATGTGGTTTCCTTCAATGGTAGAATCATGGATTTCTCTTGTCTTCTTTTCATACTGTTAAACTTGATTGTTAGGCAGACAGCTCAAGGCCCCTGAGATTCTATCTTTTGGTGCCCACACCTTTGTACACTCCCTCCCTTTGCATGTGGGTGGAACCTGTAAGATGGAGCCAACAGACTGCAGCGAAGGCGATGGGATGCCACTCTGTGATTATGAGCGTTATACAGCAAAGGTGAGGAGGTTTTTCCAGTGTAATTGCAGCCCTTAGTCTGTTGAGTCTAAGTTAATCACAAGGGAGATGGTCTTAGTAGGCCTGAGCCCATCACGCGAGTTCTTGAAGAAAGAGTCCAGGAATAAGGGGTGTTCTCCAGAAGGGCTTTACCTGCTGTTTTGTTGTTGTTGTTTGTTTGTTTGTTTTGAGATAGAGTCTTGCTCTGTTGCCCAGGCTGGAGTGCAGTGGAGTGATCTCGGATCACTGCAACCTCTGCTTCCCAGGTTCAAGCAATTCTCCTGCCTCAGCCTCCCGCGTACTTGTGATTCCAGGTGCCCACCATCATGCCCGGCTAATTTTTGTATTTTCTCTGGAGACAGGGTTTCCCCATGTTGGCCAGGTTGGTCTTGAACTCAGGGCCTCCAGTGATCCACCTGTCTCGGCCTCCCAAAGTGCTGGGATTACAGGCGGGAGCCACTGCACCTGACCGAAAATAAGTATAGTTGTATTTAACTTTATAATTTTCTGTAACTTCTAAGTATTCACAGTGCTGTCAATTAGATCTTCCTGCAATGGTGGAAATGTTGTCACCTGTGCTATCCAGTCCACCAGCCAGCAGCTACACGCAGCTATGGAGCACTGGAGACGTGGCTGGTGGGACTCAGACATGAAACTCTAAAAGTTCACTTTAAATAGCCACATGTAGCCAGTGAGCAGCATACTGGACAAGAGTTCTGTACTTCGCTCGTATGATGATTTTTTAAGAATCTGGCCTATTTAACAAATTGCAGGTAAATGTCCACTTGGAAAGGAAATGGTGAGAAAACGATCACACCTCAACAGAAGGCATCGAGGTACAGCAGGGACAGCATTCACTGGCCTTCTGGCCCTGAATGTTCTTGTCTCTAGAAAGGAAATCACAATGCCTGCCCTCAGTTTCAAGGGTCAGATAAGATGCTGCATGCAGAAAGGCTGCAATGAAGAAAGAAGCCAGGCCTTATCTCCCCTCTGGTTCTGGCCAAATTGAAGGGAAGAGAAGCTGCTTTCTGGGGAACTTGGGTGCTTTCTGACCCAGATTGCTCAGGCTAAGGAGACAGGAAGGATGAGCTCCTGTGCTCCATGCTAGGGCCCCTGGAAGCTCTGCTCTCTTGTGCTGTGACTGTGGTTATAGCTGAAAGCTGCATGTGTGTGCTCCCTATCGAAGGCACTGGCAGACACCTTTCTTTCTGGATGTGCTCTTCTGGCTGAGTGCAGGAGAATCTTGGCTCCTACCCAACTGGAATCACACTTCAAGGCAGCTCATGGCCCTCAGGAGCTGGGGTGGGGGTGTTGAGAATCTCTTCCTGTGAATGCTCACAGCAGCCTCTCTGGGAGGGGGTGGTGGTGAAAGAACAGAATCGAGTGGGAAAAGCACAGTTATATTATAAAATAATTGTGGCCAGGTGCAGTGGCTCATGCCTCTAATCCCAGCACTTTGGGAGGCTGAGGCAGGTGGATCACCTGAGGTCAGAAATTTGAGACCAGCCTGGCCAACATGGCAAAACCCTGTCTCTACTAAAAATACAAAATTTAGCTGGGTGTGGCAGCATATGCCTGTAAGCCTAGCTACTCAGGAGACGGAGGCAGGAAAATCGCTTGAACCTGGGAGGCAGAGGTTGCAGTGAGCCGAGATCATACCACTGGATTCCAGCCTGGGTGACAGAGTGAAGCTCTGTCTCAAAAAATAAAAATAATAATTGTATATTTGAATGATAAAGAGTTTACCTATTTTCCTAATACAAGCTACAGAAATTGAAGCTAAACAAAATCTCCTCAGCTGGTAGGGCAGAAGGCTCTGGGAGATAAATAAATGTGGTGGAGGCCAGGCGCAGTGGCTCACGCCTGTAATCCCAGCACTTTGGGAGGCCGACGCAGGCAGATCACTTGAGGTCAGGAGTTGGAGACCAGCCTGGCCAACAGAGTGAAACCCTGTCTCTACTAAAGATACAAAAATTAGCTGGGCTTGGTGGCGGGTGCCTGTAATCCCAGCTATTTGGGAGGCTGAGGCAGGAGAATCGCTTGAACCTGGGAGGTGGAGATTGCCATAAGCCGAGATTGCGCCACTGCACTCCAGCCTGGGTGACAGAGCAAGACTCCACCAAATAAATAAATAAATAAATAAATAAAATGATGGAAAGAAAAAAGAGCTTTGAAGGAGATCTGCTGCTTAATAGCTGTGTGACCTTCAGAAAGTTGCTTAGCCTCTCTGAGACTCAGTGTCTTCATCTGTAAAGTAATTATACCTACTATATAGTGCTCCACAAAAGGTATATTTTATTTGAAACTATGTCTAGCCCAACAGCATCCATGTACCTCATCCAATTCCAATCCTCTGGGGAGGACAGGAGCAGTGGGCAGAAGGGAAAAGAAGCTGGCAGACTTGCTGGGCACGTACTGTGGGGATCCATGTGAGCAGGGACTTGGGGAGATCTGGAGCTGGGGCTTGACGAGGAGAATGAGGCCCCGAGCATTCCCTGTACATGAGGGGAGAGATAGATGGGAGGAGCCAGTAGTTGAAGATATGGGCAGGGGCTGTGTTAGAGTAGTCAGTGGGAAGAATGGGACCCAGAGGCAGGTGTTTGATTTCTTCCATTGCCTCCTCAAAGCAGGTGGTGAGATAACCATAGTGAGATATTGGCAGTGAGATATTTGTCATGGAAACAATGAAAGGCTGATCGCGAGGCCTAAACAGGCCCCTCCTTCCTCTATGGGTTTTCATTTCCACCTTCCTGGTTGGGACTTTGTCCGTGGGATGAAGACTCCTCTGGTTCCAGGGATTTGATCTGCAAGGTCACAGTGTTGTCTGAGGGTGTGGCTTATCTCTGCAGTAACATAATGCAGATTCTCTCTGGTTAGATTTTTCCAATAACTCATTAAAGGACATGCAAAGGTGTGTCTGTGACCAAGTGATAAGATGAATGGAGCTGTCCCTTTTTCCAGGAAAGGGATTGACGACTATGTGAACCCTTTACTTTGGACCTTCCTCAATGGCAATATGCCAGAGCTGGGAGACCACTCAGGGACCTGGGTACCAGTCTGCCCTAAGAGGGACCCTGAAGGTCTAGGTCCTGAGGGGTTTCTTCCTCCTGGTGCTGCTGCCTCCAGCTCTCACCTGCTGGATTCCAGACTCCAGCTTGCCTGGACCCCCCTGAATGTCTCTGGTCCCCTGAGCATGGTTCCCTGGACTCACATCTGTGCAATCTTCCTTCCTCGTCACACCTCTGTGGCTCTGGCTCACCATACCAAAGGCCCAGGGAGGATTCTGCCAAGCAATTCCTGGCCTTATTATAGACTCAGGGGATATTGGAAGACAGCTTAGAAGCCATCTCAGTGTGTCCCCTTGTGAGGAAACTGGAGTCCAGAGAAGGACATTGAAGTTAGTAATGAGCTGAGTGAGGACCAGAACCAGAACTGTATCTCTTGACTTCCCCCAGCCAGGGCCCTGTGGCAACCATCAGTCTAGGGGTCCCTTACAAAGGTTTTCTGCACCGTGTGTTAGTGAGATCAGCCTCTTCCTCGCTGTAACACACTCATTTCAGTTGCTTCTTTCCGGACTGGAAGCTCCAGAGTTATTCACCACTGTGGCCTAGGCATCAGGGACCAGGGCTGGCACAGAGCATGTGCTCTATCAGTATTTGTTGATTCAATAGAAAAGTCAGTGTAGATATGGCCAAACCAAATACTTAGCTCTCAAAGTGATCTTCTTGGCCTGGAAAACTAGACCAACTAAACCAGTGTGGTCAGAACAGTGATGTATATTTGAGCACAAATGTGCTTTGGACTCAGAAAGACCCAGGTTGAAATCTTAGCTCTGCCATCTACTGGCTGTACATCATACAAATACTAAACTGTTCTTAACCTTAGTTTCCACACCTGTATAAAAAGAATCGCAATACCTCCTGTTGTGAGAGTTAGATGAATTATGCACTTAAAGTTCAGCGTTTGGCACATCCTGAGCACTCAAAGCATATTAGAGATGACACTCATTGCCAGTCCTACCCACACCTCCATCTAAGAGCAGCCCTCATTCACAGCCTCCGCCATCTGCATGACCCTGACACCAGCCACCACTGATTGGACTGGGGGGAGAATCAGCAGTAAGGGTCAACCTGCTCGGTCCTCTTCTTTATGGGACCTGGGCCTTCCAGGCAATGGCTACCTTGCAGTGAACTCTCTCCCTCTGGCCCATTGGAGAAACCATGGCAACTTAGCTCTGGAAATCCACTGGGGCAGAGGGTGCCTCAGTGCAGGGGTCGGGGGAAAGGCTCTTGACTCCTAGATCAGGGAAAACAGCTTGGCACTATGGCACTGAGGGTCCTCATGAGCCAATGCCATCGGCACACAGGTACTGGCCCGGTGCAGGGTGGAGTGGCACAACATGTGGGCAATGAGTGGTGGAGCCAGTGGCAGCACAGAATCTTGCTAAGCAGTGGGAATGACACAGAGAGCTGGAACTGGAGCCTGGAACAGGGAGGTTGCCATTGAGGTCAGGAATTCCAACCTAGGGGCTTTTAAGAGGGTCTGGATGTCCTACAATGGCAGCCGGAGGCAAGACAGTCATGAAAAAAATACTTTCCTGTGTTTTTATGAAACCCTTTTTTTTTTTTTTTTTTTTTTTTGAGACAGAGTTTTGCTCTTCCCGGGTTGAAGGATTCTCCTTCCTTAGCCTCCCAAGTAGCTGGGATTACAGGCATGCAGCACCACGCCCGGCTAATTTTGTATTTTTAGTAGAGACAGGGTTTCTCCATGTTGGTCAGGCTGGTCTTGAACTCCCGACCTCAGGTGATCCGCCCACCTCAGCCTCCCAAAGTGCTGGGATTGCAGGCGTGAGTCACTGCGCCCAGCCAAAACCCTATGTTTTTCACCTAGGCCCACGAAACCTGGGTCCCATGTCACTCAAAGATCCAGCCTCCGAGCAGTGGGGACTCCAAGTGCTGAGGCCCTCATCCACCTGCTGGGCCTCAGCCACAGACAGCCTCATCCCACCCGTGCTTTCTTCCCGGCACCCGTCTGCTCCCTCCTCCTAACGCAGACATCTGTTCCCCACCCACTCCTTCATCACCACCCTCCCATCTCTCATCCTGCTCCCAGGCGGTGTCTGTCTGCAGCGCCCTCTCTGTCCCTGTCTTGAAGTCACAGGCCCTAAAGTCCCACACCTGCAGCTTCCTGGCGTCCTCAACCCTGGACACTTGCTGGTCCCAGGGCAGCCAGTTCCATTCTTGGACAGCATTAGCCGTGAGCTCCTCACACTGTGCCCAAATCTGCCTCCCAGAAGATAAGTTGGTCCTGGTTACATCTTCTGGAGCTCTGTCAAATGAGCTTAATCTTTCTTTCACATGACAGCTTTTCTCTCAGATGCATGACATCGGGGTGCTGTTTTACTCCGCCTGCGCTTCCCCTACGTCCAGTCACTCACGGGCTCCAGGCCTGTTGTATCTTTTGTCTCCTTATCCTCCTCTTCCTCTCCATCACCACTGCTCTGCCCTGGCCTACCTACATCAAGTTTTTCCCTCTTCCAATTCTTCTCCCTTACTGCTACAAGATGAATTTTTCCAAAATACCAGTGAGTACACATCTCCCCTCTGATGGTGCCTCGGAGCTTACAGGATAGTCCCCGCCCCATAACCTGGCACTTAAGGTCTTCTTTTCTCAGTCTCCTATTTTAAGCACAATTGCTTCCTTATACAAAACCCTTAACTGCAAGCAAACCAGTCAATTCATGGTGATGCTGCCTGTGGGGCCCAATCTATAACTTCTTTTTTTTCCTCCAACCTGTCTGCTCTTTGACAGCCTCCCTGGCTCTGAAAGAGTCCCCTCCCTGATGCTACAGAACCCACAGGCCTCACCACTGTACTTTGCATATACGGTTTCATTTTTGATGTGAGTCCAACTGTAAATCCCAGAGAACCCATTTCACCTCCATGCCCTTCAAAACTCATGTCCTCAAACATAAACCCAGCTGCCAGCACTCCCTGAGTCTCTTCCCCATTTCCTTCAACAGCTCTTCCTCAGGGCAAGCTTTGGGTTTCTCTGTTTTTCCATCAGCCTCTGAACAGACCTCAGTGCTCTCTGTGGGGTCTGACCATGGTCAGGTACAGTGAAACCATGGTACCCTTGAACACAAAGTAGGGAAAGGGATGCAATAAATTATGATGTGACAATTGAGCCATCAACATTTATTTATTTAGGTTACCAAAATATTTGATTAGTGCTTGAGTTCTTCATGTCTTAATGAGTCCTATGTTATTCCTGGGAAAACTTTTCCAGGACTGCTCAGGAGCAGGGACAACTTTCTTTGCTCATTCATTAAAAAAAATATTGCATATCTACCATATCCCATGAATACTTTCTGGAACAAATTCTAGAATGTGAATTTGTTGAATTGTTCCGGAAGAATTTGAATTCTTACTCACTTTCTCAACTTCTGTTGGTATTTACAAGTGATGTAACTGGTATGTTCTCTAATTTCACATTTCTCTACTGTTTTATTTTTCAGTATGCCCTTTAACTTTTCTGTACATATCAGTTATGTGTTTTGGATGCAGCCCTCATAGTCATGATCCTACAGTCAGCCCTTATGGAGTTAGTAGAGTGGGGAAGCCAAGAGCACAGATTCTAGACAAACAAACATGGCTTTGCCTTGGGCTCTGCCACTTACCAGTGATGTGAACTTCAGTATCTTATTTACCTTTTTGAGCTTCAGTTTTCTCATCTGTAGAAGGAATAGTGCCCATTGCATAGATGGTGAGGATTAGATGAGAGAATATATTTGTGACATGCTCATCACACACACACGCATACGCACACACACAAAACAGGTGCTGTCCACTACTGCCACTGATTCTCCCAGTGAAGTGCTTTGACCCTGCATGGTAGGTTATGAAATGCCCAAAGCAGGCCTTTGATGATGATGACTGTGATGATGAAACTGTTAAAACTGGACATGGAGGCCTTTATGACTCAAAACTAGTGCAAGAATCACACAGCTCAAAGTTACTAGAAAACTGTTTTACTACTGTTTTGCCTGGGTAGTGAAGGCAAAGCACTTCCTCCTTGTCCACTGTGGCTATAGGGAAATCTAGTGATGATAATGCATTGCGTAATTTCTGAGAGAGTGGAGGGACTCTGGGGACTATGGTAACAATAATAGACAAATGGTCACTACCCTTTAGGGTATAGCACTATTTCCACTCCCATCCTCCAGTCCCTCCCTATACACCAAAGATCAATGGCCAAATAAAGAACTGATAATCTTACAACTAGGTAAACATGCCCTAGCTCCAAATGAAAGATGTAGGTGGAAGTCGCACTGGAGAACATGGCTTAGACTAGGAGGCCCAAGCAAAGTCTCTCTTCCTATGAGTTAATATCTATAAACCACATGGACAAAGGTCACAGTGACCATGACTCCTTTCCCCTGGACTCCAGTGTCAATTCCACCACACAGCTGCAAATCCAAGCATCAGAAGGGCAAGAGGAGGGAGGACCCCCTGCTACCAGAGGAGACTCAGAGGGCACATGGAAAGGGGCCTGCCTTGGCATGCTTGGGAATTCACTGACTCTTTCTTATTGACCCTATAAAGTAGGTAGTATTATCACTCCTATTTTGCAGGTGAAAAAACTGAGGCACAGATGAAACAAGTGGCCAAGGCCATACAGCTATGGAGGCAGAGCTGGGACTTGAACTCAGGCAGGCTTGTTCCTGATGGTCGTTATATATTATACACTGTCTCTTGCCAAAAGCCTCAATCATGTGCTTAGCCTCCCGACAGGGAAGTTCTGTGCTTCCCTGTATCCGTGAGCACTTGACGTCACAAACAAGTGCGACCTTGTAAAGTGTGCTCTGTCGAGGGAGCAATGCGGTGACTTGCAGGTTCTTTTAAGTATGTGCCTGTGTGTCCTTGTATTTAAACACAAGCAGAAGGTAAAAAGGGTAAGTCTGTAGCCAGGTCTATAACCGGGAACAGCCTTTGGACATCACTAAGATAATTAGGCACATTGTTACCATGTATCTCTGGCTCTCCTTTCCTTCTAGGGGAAACTTAGGTCGCAACTCTGACAAGGAACACCCTTCACCTGCCATATTCTTTATCACTTGACTCTCACTCTTCCCCAGTTGGCCCAAAAGTAGCTTCAGAGCCAAAGGCCCCTAACCCATAGGCTGGCCAGGGACCTACAGTGTGGCCTGCTGAAAAATGACAAGCAATTGCATTCTCAGTCTTGGGAATCTGACTTTGGAAATACAGAGGCAATGAAGCTGTGAAGAGTGGGGGTTGAAGCTGAAAGAATCTGGAGGTGGTTAAGGCTATGATCGTCTAGGCAGGAGAATCTGACACTGTGGCAGAGCTGAGTATTGTAGAGTAGAGAGTTGGAAGTGAAGTAGACACAGAAGAGCCTGGTCAAGGCAGAGGAGAAGCATTATGGCAGCTTATGTTCAACTCTGTCTGCAAGGAAGAATCATCTGGAGAGGGTTTCACAGATATTGGTGCCTGGCTCCCCTCCAGAGAGTCTCTGTAATTGGTGTAGAGTGGGACTCAGATACTGGTGAGTTAGAAATGTCCCCACTGACCTTCAGAGGAATTTCTTGGCCTCCTGGCATACCTGCTGCTGAGTTTCGTGGCTCTCTACACTCCGGCTCCAGCTCTGCGGAGGCCCCGTGGTGCAGGTTCTCTTGGGTGCACTGGCAGTTACTTTTGGACATGTGATCACTTGTAGCTCCTGCCTATCCTTTGCTAACAGAATCCTGATTTTGTGCAAGTATTAGAGCAGCACAATGGTTAAGGAAGATGGGCCCAGCCCCACAGGATTGAGTCTGATTGGTCCAAACCAAACATAATTCCATCCTCCTTTTCCCATTTTAGAGATGGGTATGTGATTCAGTTCTGACCGATGACATGGGAGGAGACAGAACGGGGGAAGCTGGAAAACCCCCTCAACCTATCTGCATTTGGAAATTATGCTGCAGATGTGATACTTGAAGCTTCACAAGCCATCTTGTGACTATGAGGGAAAAACCAAGAGAACTGCAGAGAAGCTGACCAGAGCCCTGGTAGGATTATTGCTGAATTAACCAACCCAGGAATCACCTACTTCCAAATTTTTTATTGCTTACTATGTGCTTACCATAAGCCAGGTGCTGTTCTAAGCACTTTTCCTGTATCAATTAATGGAATCCTTAACCAGCCTGGGTGTGCAAATGATACATGCTATCTCTGCACCTGTACCCCAGCCCCTCCACACCCAAGGCATCAGAACTGGCTCTGTTTCCTGCAGAAGCAGCCTTCCCATACTCTACTCAATGCAATCTAAGCATGTCTCTCTGTGAGACAAAGGGCATGATGGGCATACTGTTGGGGGAAAGAATAGCCAAAAGATAGCAAAAGGCCTCAGAACTAACGAGCTCCCTGTCTGTAGGCTATAGGCCATGCTGGCACTGGCTGTGTAGTACATGTCCACACAGTGCCACATGTTCAGGACGTTTTCAGGGGATGCCTTTCTTGGCACTCAATAAAGCTGCTGCCTGGCTCCTCCACCCTTTCCTTTCACCCCCTCACTGGCTGCTCTACTCTCACTCCATTGCTTCCCTCTCCCTCTCCTCTCTAAGTCTCCAACAATGGGCTATGAGAGGAAGAGAAACACAACACCCCTCCCCGACCCAAAAAACCAATTCTGGAGTGACCGCAGAGCTTTAAAATCTGGATTTCTCGGCAGCAGAGTCCCTAAATATTAAGTTCTCTCATCAGCCTGGTTGTATCTTTGGAATCAGCTTTCTTTCCAGGCTGTCCTGTCCAAACACAAGCTTAGCCATCCCATGAGAGAGGCCCTGACAGCCTCCTCATGCTCTGCAGCTGGGAGAGGAACACAGCCCTCCTAGGGCACTCTCAGCAGCCACCACGCCTTTCCTCCCCCATCTTCACACTCTCATTCACAAGCTCTGAAATTGGTCAGCATTGGCTCAGCCCCTTCATTTGGACTCAAAGAACACCACAGGTGCAAACAGTTTATATAGACTTTATTTTTCACCTGTTGAGATGAGCACACAAAAATCTGGGCAGGCAGAGGTCTATGAGATGCAGTGTCACAATTACCTGCCCTGGTTCACAGACACAGACCATGAGAGTCGGTGGTGAGGGAAAAGGGTCTTGTTCCTACCACAAATTGCTATGGGATTATCACAATGACACATTCATTCCTGGTTCTATTTACATCATGGAGTGTGGAGAGGGTACATTTCTTACACTAAAAATATATACTTTGGAATCTCTAAAACAAAAATATCTCTATCTCTACATAAGACCCACTAGAAAGAAGAACATAGAAAACAAGGGAAATGCACCAGCACCTCAAGTTGTCCCCTTCCGAGGGAAGGTTGCTCTGCTCTCCACCTGACACCATTAGCTTGGAAGAGCAGCCAAATCTAACCAATCAGACAGACAGACACAGATAAACAAGAGGGAGGCTTTATGATCCTAGAGGAGTGTATATAGGAGAAATGAAGGAGGAGGAGGATTTTGGCCTCTTCTACAAAAGGAGTAATTGCACAATCAGTTTGGTGCTTCTGTTTCCAACATTATTGCACATGTGAAAAGCCTGCATATTGAAGTCCATTGCAAACCTGCTAAGAGAAGCCCAAGCTCCGCTGATTTCTGCTGGGCTCAGAAAAGTGCCGTGGGTGGGTTCTCTCTCTCAAGAAATATTAATGCCATCAGCTAGAAGAAAAAGTTCTATATTCTCCAATGCTGAAACTGGGTTAGGTTTAAGAAAAATGCTGTTCCTTTTCTCTTCAGAAGGATCAGAAACCATTCCCTTCCCTTTGAGCACAGAATCTCCTAAAAGAATTATGCCTATGGATGAATCATTCCACTTTCTGAATTTTCCTACTGAAAAGGTTCACATAACACCCCTTTCCTCTTTTCACACTTGAAGCAGTAATATAGTTCCTTTACATCTCTTTTGGTTATGAAAATTACCCTCCTTTCTGATGAAAAGATGTTAACTTACTCAATTGCTTATTCTCTACAATTAATATTAAGAGATCAAGGGAGTAAGAATCATAAAGGATAGACTTAGTAGAAAATCACTTCTATTTGGCTTTGAAATGTGCTTTTCTGCTTACATTGAAATATGGATGAAACTGAAGGCTTGAGAATTCTTAGTCCCTCACCCTAAATAAGGGAAATAACCGTAAAGTCCCCTTTCAAAAAAGCCCCAGGACTGTCCACCTCCTCACCATTCTCACCACCCCCAGCTGGTGGTGGTTTTAGGACCTCTGACCAAGAACTTCTTCTTTCCTCCAAAGAGAACTAGACAGACTGAGGAAAAGGCAGAAGAGAGAGGAGAAAGGGGTGCTTGAAAAAGCTGAGACAGTAAAGGAGGGAAGAACTTGGATGATGTCTCATTTGGCCATTTTGGTTCTGCTCAAAGGAATTCTACCTAATGGGAGGCCCAACACCTATGACCAGAAGAAAGCCAAAAGGACTGAGAGGTTCAGTGCAAGGTTCCTGGATGCCCTACTAGGATGTGGCTTGGGAACCTGAGAAGTTCAAGGAAAACCCAGTAACAAACTGGCAAAGACAACCATTTAGAAGTCCATGAAGGAGTTGCTGACTCCGTTACAAAATAAATTTAGAGAAGCTGATAAAGCAACAGAGAGAATATATTGATAGCATTTCTGATGCTCGTTGAAAAGAAAGCTAGGAGCTCTGGGGCCATGCCTGCTCCTATGCTTTGGGAAAACTCAAAACTCAGAACATGGACATTGAAATCAACAGAGAAGATGCAGGGAGAATCAGGAATTCCTTTACTAAGAGGGAAGTCTGGAGAGTTGAGTGGGTGGAAAATAAAGCAGGACTAGGAACTATCTTTTTTGGACAACCAGAAACTACAGATTCCCCAAGCCAGAGACTTCTTGAAGGTCACAGCTATCATAGCCTGAGATATCAACCAAGTCTGGGACTTGGCATATACCAGATTTTTATCAAACATTTATGACTAATTTAAAAGCCAATCACATCCCAGACAAAGAGAAAGTGACTCTTCATATCGTCTTTTGGAAATATATGGTTTACTACCCACTGCCCCAAATGCAAGTCTCTACACATAAAGAGATGGGGACAGGAGCTGTATGTGGTAAAGACCACCATCTCTTGGCAATCCTGTCTTCAGAAGTTGGAAGTCATATCTAGACAAAAATAGCCAGGCTGTGTTTTCTGCAATCAAACATATTTGGCAATTTCACAGTATATTTCTGCTGGTCTTCACCTTCTCTCCAGACTTACCCTTCCCTAAAAGTTATGGCTGGCAAGTAATCCACCCACTTAGTAAGTCCGATTCTTTTCATTTAGAGCTAAGATCCTACTCATCATCACTTTCTCGAATCTCTGGCCTCCCTCCCTTCCCCCTCTCTACACCAGCCTAGCAGGGCATTGGCCTGCCAAAACTCAACTGTTTCTGAAATCTCCCACTGCCATAAAAGAGGTGGACCACTTCCCTGGCCTAAGCAAATGTGGGCATGGAAATCACATAACTACCTACCTGTGTTGCTTTCCACTCTGAAATTTATTTCTCCTTCATGCTGAGTTTAAACATCTTTTTCCATAGACTAATCTGTATTTGTCCTCAAACTACTCTTATCAGAGAAGTCTGAGATGGGCACCCCCTAGATGGGAGAATGGCCATATTTTTTTAATGTCCCTCCAGCTAGGTGCACAAAGACTAGAAGTAACAATGAAATCTTATGGCTATACTCTCATTTGTCAACAGATACACATGCAGATGTGCATGCGCGCGCGCACACACACACACACACACACACACACACACACAGCTGCTGCTTCACCTCTACTCATTTCCTACCCCAAACACTGCCCACCTTGACTCTGGCGCCATTATCACCAGCCACAGACCTAAGCAAGATAGCAGCCAGGACTTGGGTTGGATGTTTGGTGGGAGTTAGGCAAAGAGGAGGGAGTAAGAATAGAGAATGGTTCCTACCACAGAGATGAAGCAGAAATGAGGCTGGCTATTGTTTGAGAAAAATTTAATGGCCTAAAAAGGTTGGTATGGCCTTCAAAAGTAGTGAATAGACCCTGCCAAAGGAAACCAAGACAGGCCCCCTGAAGATATGGAGCACGCATCAGTCTCCATATCCATTGAGGAAAGCCTCCTACTCATTCCAGCATGAGTCGCATGTGCCACGCCCCCTACAGCAGAGAGCCATATTCCAGCCTTGTTAATTCTGTACAGTGATCGTGTGCAGCATCGCCATACCATATTAACCATCTGCGCAACAACTGTGTGCAGTGTCATACCGTCATTATGGCAATATTTTCCTGTTGATGAACATCTAAGCCAATCTGATGGAAAGTCTGTAAGCTGGTTACCAGCAGGATATGGAACAGACACATACAAAATTCTGACACTCCCTGGTGATGCAACTCACAGGCTTGGATTGTATCATGCAACACTATACAGTCTTATTGCTCTTCACAGAGATTTTGAGAGATACTCCTGTGCAAGGTCTGCTAAAAACAGATTTAATGCATTCAAAGCTGCTCCAGGAATCAGTGACACACACATCAATTACTTGCAGCTTGGCGTTTCTGCCTATGTTGCAAAAATGGTGGGATACCTTGGTGTTATAAAACCCTGATTAGAATACTGTCTCAAAAAGTTGGAGGATCTGGACAGCCACTAATGGTTCAGGTTCATCTAGTGGCTCATGAGTCACAGATGACAACACTTGTGGTGATAAATAACTTTCTTTAAGATTTTGGGCTGGGTGTGGTGGCTCACACCTGTAATCCCAGCACTTTGGGAGGCCGAGGGGGGTGGATCACAAGGTCAGGAGTTCGTGACCAGCCTGGCCAATATGGTAAAACCCCATCTCTACTAAAAACACAAAAATTAGCTGGGCGTGGTGGTGGGCACCTGTAGTCCCAACTACTTGGGAGGCTGAGGCAGGAGAATCACTTGAACCCAGAGGCAGATGTTGCAGTTAACTGAGATTGCACCACTGCACTCCTGCCTGGGCGACAGAGCGAGACTCTGTTTCAAAAAATAAAAAATAAAAACGATTTTAACTCTGCACTCATTTTGATTCCAGGGGTAACTGATGAAATCCCCAAATTCAGAGATGCCATCAGTCCCGTGTGGTTTCCCCATGCGAAGGCAATTTGTCATCCGGATGCCATGGAAATCACTATGATAGCCTTGCCTTGCCTCCACAGCACTGTGCCATGCCTCAGAAGCAAGCTCCACCATGAGAAATTACCACCAAGGAAAACCAGTTCCAGGAGGAATTCCTGAAACTAAGCTCAAGGATGCATCTGCCGAAAGCTCAGACAGGTTAGCCAATCAACATTTACAGATAAGCAATGGGAAATTCTGCAATCATGTGGAGTGACCCATGAAATTGTCCAGGCAACTCTTAGAGACAAAGAAAAAGAAGAAGAGAATCACTATCATTTGCAACAGGCAATGGTCCATAGGAACCCATGGATTAAAAAAAAAAATCAAACCTCACAAAGAGATCCAACAATCAGCTAATAAGTCGAAGGCTACAACCAGTATCCAGTGAAAAGCAATGTCAGACCATGAGAATGACAGGAAATCACCACGTTCAAAAGGACCAGACTACACAAAACCACCCACACCCCTTGAGCACTTGCCGTGAGAGATCCTGGTGCCGTCTCTTTCTTTAGCCACACAGGAGGAGGCCTGCACTTCCAAGACAGTTTCAACTGAAGAGTTTACCCTTAGAGTCTCTTGAATGTAAAGAAAGAGAAGGGACAAAGCCAAGTCTGATATCAGTAGCGAACTGACTGAAACACTGGATTGATCAAAGGACTTTAGCATCTTATAGACGGCAAGCTTGATGCAGGGCACTTGGCCTTTGACACATTAACAAGCACAACTGAAAAAAATTCAAGATCCTTGATGGAAAGTCAAGAAACTTCAAACTGATATATCACCCATGCATTCGAGAGCCATACAAGGGACACCTCCTGTTGGGAAGTTTGATCCCCCATCACTTGCAGGGATACGAGACCCTCCTCCAGCTGTCCTCGTACCAGCTGTGCAGGCTGCCGGAACACTGTTGGGACCTACAATCCCTAGAGTGACTGGTAACCACCATGCACAAAGGTGACCTGCAACTATACCAAGGCTACCGAGCACCACCCCCATGGAGCCAGGATCATGCAAACCATTCGTGCCAACCACAGCCATCACCTCATGGCAAAACCACCCAATCCCTTCCCATCTTCACTCACAGTCCCCTATCAAGTTTACCTCAACAACACACCAAACCACATTTTTTAAAAAGTAGCTCACATTCTTAGCAGTGATCTGGGAGGGTCTGGCTCGAGAAGTACCCAAAAGTGTACACATGGTCCTATACCGACACTACACAGAGTTAATGAAGGCTCCTCCCCTCGAGCAGTCAGGCAGCACAAGACATGAGTGTGTTAGGAGAGGCATTCTTCTGAGTGATACTGTCACCCAGTTTTGATACACTCCTTACAGCTGTGCTGAGGCTAGGGAAAGAGGTGAAATGGTCATCAACTTCTCCACACAGAGGTGGCAGGAAAAGATGGGAGGGGCAAGATAGAGCAAGAAAGCGGGGATATTCTCAGGGAACAATGAACATGAAAAAGAGGCAAGTTCAAGGAAGCAGTCAGAGAGGGACAAGGGAAAAGTCTGCAAGAAAGCTTATCCTACTGACAAGCTGTCTTTTAATTCTTCCCAATTAGGTAGGTAAATGAGTACAATTATTACAGTTACCCTAAAGTGATAAAATGTGAAGCTCTGGCTCACGGAAATTTTAATGCCCATATAGTTCAAATAATCACGCCCTATCCTGTCTGCACCATATATATATATATATATATATATATATGAAAGGAAGCTAAGGCTGTCCCCAAAACAACCTTGTGATAGAAATGAGACAAACCAGGAACAATCCCCACAATTCAAAGGGACATCATTTTAATATCTGAAAGTAGCATAACGTTCAGCCAGTAGGCACTGGTACAACCATACATACTGCTGCTTGTTTACAGCACGCATCCCTTCTGAGTGGATGGCATCTGTCCGGTACCAGTTGTTAAATATTTTGAAAATCATCTCTATATTAAAATAACTGTGGCCCTATGAGATAGGGAATATGAAAGAAATGCAGGATTCCCTTAATATCAACAGTATTTAGAGTAAGACTAGAATACATTAGTATATTTTAAGAGTTTAAGGAATGCAAAATTCAGTAAACTGATATAACCAACCCTTCACCTAAGAAAGAAAAACACATTGGGGAACTTCCCACTGTACAAAGATTTTCCAGGATGGGAAACTAACATGATAGGATTCTCTGGGTGCTAATGGGCTTGCTAGTTACATTCTGTGCACAAAGGAGGGAAAGGTTTATAAGCACTGGATCCCAAATACTTTACATTCATTGTAACATAGAAGAGAAAACCATAAATGTAGTTTTAAATTAAATACCAAAACTAATTTCACCACTTACAGTTCATTTTCCAGTGTGACTTTTTGCATCTCAGAACCAGAATGTTTGTCAACCAAAAGAAATCCATGATGATGAAGAAACCACATGGCTGAAGGTGATTTTGGTCCATTGAACTGATGATCGTTCACTACTAAGGCAGCTAAGGAGACAGTATGTTAAGCACTTGGATCTCGCCAGGATGGAATTGGAATGTATCCTCAAGAGACAGCAGCAAGAAGTCAAACAGTCCCGCAAAATGGGCAATAAAAACATCACATCCTCCTTTCTATTCACAAACACTATTACCAAATCTTTCCCAGATATCTAGAAAGCAGACACTATGACAAATCTTCAGGCTGGTATCTAAACTAATTCCTTCTGTTGCAATCTAAGCTCAATCTCTCACTCTATCCTCACTGAAAACCAAGAGAAGCTGCTCATCCTCAATTACTATTGATTTTTCCCAGATTCTTTTCCTATCTAAGTGAAACAACTCAAATGTCCCTTCTTGGCCCTTGTATCATCCAAGGTTCTTGCCAGTTATGCAGGCAGCTGCTAGTGAGTGATGGAGATGCACCCAGGTCAGAGGCATCTTCCTGGCTGTGGTAGCAGGTACTGCCAATGCCCAGATCACGGATCTTCCTGGTAGCCGACCTCCTGAAAACCTCTGGCTCTGACCAGCATCCCCCAGGGGAGGCAATCAAATCAACGCCCAGGGCTGCCTAGGAGCCTGCAGACACTAAGAACACTGGAGAGCCAGAGAGAGTTTCTTCTCTGTTCCCCTCCTACTCCCCACTCCATCCTTTAGGAAAAGGGACCTCACTGAAGGACTCCTCAGTGGCAGAATGAATCCATATGGCTTGGCAGGCCAGCAGAAAATTTCAGAGAAAATGTCTGGAAAATGGGAAGCTAGGTCTTCAATGGTGGCCATTCTAAAGAGAAAAAGAAGGAAGAAGAGGAGAAGAACCAACAGGAAGTGGTCTTCTGCTTCCACATTCACATCTGGCGACTGGCTGCTGGTATGGGGATAGCTGGATGCCCTCCAGTGCACACGAAGAATAACTGAATGCTTCGGCATGGCTTTGAGATGACCAAGGACAGGGCCAGACTTGGTCTTGCTGCTTCTCTGAGAGACTCACCATTTTCTCTGTAACCAGAACTTCCCTGAGGCACCACACGGCCCAAATCTTCCATCCCAGCAAAGACTCTTAGTTGAAGAGACTGAATAAAAGTGTTACAATTAGACGAAAAGGGAACATATGATTCATTCCTCCTTTTAACACAATACTTTGAATATGTCACCACAATTTGGATCTGGCTATATTTTAAGTTCATTTACAAGTAGACTAGTTCTTAACTAAAAATAACCATGTGCGTTATACATTTCGACAGCTGCCTGGATTTTCCTCTGAAGGAAACAAGATTCTATATTTCACTCACATTCAGCAGAGATTTATTTTAACCCATTCGATGAAGACATAAATCACCACTACCACCCACTGGTGGCTGTGACTTCTCAGTGCACTTCGATCTCTCCTCGGAGCAGCCTCAAGAGTGAGGCAGTTAGTTATTATTAGCTCCATTTTCCTGCTGAGTAAACTGAATGCCAGAAACAGTGGTCTGCCAAGCTATACATGGAATTAATAGAAGGACTAGGTCTCCTGACTCCTACCTTTTTTTTTTAACTAGAAAAGTTGACTTTAAGAAGGCTTCAGATTTTGTCTTCAGTTAATTACATATACTTAAATGGCATTTGGACTAAATTATTCAAGAAATTTGGGCATACAGCCTACCTCAATGCAGGCAAAAATGCCTCAGGCTCTTCCATTGTCTTCATTAACCTGATTAAGGTTGATCTATGCTATTAGCATATGATATACTGTATTTGGTTTCAAAACAGAAAAACAGTTATGGCTGGGTGTGGTGGCTCATGCCTGTAATCCCAGCACTTTGGGAGGCCAAGGAGGGAGAATCATTTGAGTCCAGGAGTTCCAGACAAGCCTGGGCAACACAGTAAATCCTCGTCTCTAAAAAAATACAAAAATTAGCCAGTGGGGGTGACATGCACCTGTACTCCCAGCTACGTGGGAGGCTGAGGCAGAAGAATTGCTTGAAGCTGTATGGCAGAGGTTACAGTGAGCTGAGATTGCGCCATTGCACTCCAGCCTGGGAGACAGAGAGTGATTGTCTCAAACAAACAAAAAAAGAAAGAAAAAAAAGAAAGATAAAAGTTACAATTTAATATTTCAAGTATATTTCTCATTATATAACAAGTTAAACAGGTTAAAGAATGTATCAGTACTATCAACGCTATCTGAGTATTTTAGCAATTTTCTTGTTTGTGTGGTTGCAGTAACCAGACATGCTCTTTAGATTCTGAAATGAGACTAGAAAGATTAAAGGAAATCAACAGGCAAAACAAATTTATATGCCAAAATAATCCTATCCTGACTTTGGACTTGTGTAAACAGGCTGCTTAAAAAAACACCCTGACCAAATATTTAGAAAACATTTTTACTTTTTTAAGGCTTATAGCTGTTTGTTGTTGTTGTTGTTGTTGTTGTTGTTTGTTTGTTCGTTTGTTTTGAGATGGAGTCTCACTCTGTTGCCAGGCTGAAGTGCAGTGGTGCGATTTCAGCGCACTGCATCCTCCGCCTCCTGGGTTCAAGTGATTCTCGTGCCTCAGCCTCCCAAGTAGCTGAGACTACAGGTGCCTGCCACCATGCCCAGCTAATTTTTGTATTTTTAGTACAGACAGGATTCCATGTCAGCCAGGATGGTCTCGATCTCTTGACCTCATGATCCAGCCGCCTCAGCCTCCCAAAGTGCTGGGATTACAGGTGTGAGCCACCGTGCCCGGCTGGCTTATAGGTATTCTTATGGGATTGGCGGCAGTTCCTGGAAGTGCTATTTATTAGACAAATTCCATTTTACAACTAAAACACATTTTACCTTCAATATTGCCATTGTCAAAAACCAGAAATAAATAAAAATTAGCTGTTACAGTTCTCTTTACCTCTTTTCCTTTGCATTTCCAGAATTCATACTGAGAGCTTTCCAGACTGTGGTTTTAGGCATTTCATCAGATATATTAATCTCAGATGGGTCACATCTGAAATCAATGATTAGGACAGTGAATGTCAGATATACAAGTAAAATACATAGCACAGTCTATAATGATCACTGCCCCACCAGAAGGGTAAAGATGGGGTTTGAGACCATCCAGCTAACAGTTCTCAGGAACTCTGGGAACAAGATGGAGTCTGATCTTTCTTCTGCAGCCACTGAGGTCGAAATGGGAAGAGGCAAGGTGGCCCATGAAGTGGTGCTGAAGGCTGGGCTGGTGTGCCAGGTGGCAGCCAGTTCTATCCCCAGTTGGGCACTCCTCTGAAAGGCCTCACTGGAGATGCTGATGACAACACTATGCTATCAACAGTGAAGCATCAGGAACTACCACTTACTGAGCACTTGCTGTGTGCCAGGCACTTTTCATTCATTTTCCAATGTACACAGCCAAATCTCTTCTATTCGTAGTTCACAAAGGACTTTCCTAATATCTTAACTATCACAGCAACAGAGTTTATTAACATCCTCATTTTGAAGGTGCAGAAACGAAAGCTCTCGGAGCTAAGTGACTATCCAAGGTCAAACAACAGCAAGTAGAGAATCAAGACCTTGAGCCCAGCTCTTGGTTTCCTAGAGACAGAGTAGTTTGATGTTTTCTGCAAGCCAGATTATCTCCTTCTAAAATGCCAAAAGAAGAGGCAGCATCCTGCTAAAGAGAAAACATTGTTCCTACTTTGCCACCAGGTAATTCAAAGCTCATGGCTCCTTTCAAAACAACTTGTAGAAAGTTTATTAAGAACCAAGACTATTATTAAGAAAAAGACTGTCCTAATTTCCCCCACAGTATAAGCCACAACCAACTCAATGATTCAGCAGTAAATTTTTCAGGATCTGAATGACCCAGATACCCTGCTCTCTTCCTTCTCTGCCCCTTCTTGACCACTAGGCTTTTCAGGCTATGTATACCTCTTCCAACTGAGAAACAAGATGCCAGGAGTAAAACTACAAATGTACCAATTAAGCTTCCTGTCATTTGTGATGATGAATAGGTTTGATAGAGAAAGTGGCTAAAATCATTGGCAGAAGTAAGGAATTTTCATGATCCCAGTTCAATTCCTCCTTGCTCCCAGGACTATAGATGCCACAAGCCAAGCCAACATTGACTATTTCTGCCTATCCCCAAAAGCTTGCCCAAGCATTGGAATTTCATGCCCACCAGGCTAAGAACTCTCTGGAAATAAAGACCACATCCTTTTCATCTTTGGAAGGTGGCAAAGAAAGGCAAAGGAGCACTGGTTTAAGGAACAGAAGAAGGACCAGGGGGTTTGAATCCTAATCTTTCTACTCAGCATCATTGTAACTTTGGATAAAATTACCTAAAACCCTCTAAGACTTAGTTTCTTCATTTGTGCAAATGCAGATAGTGATATTCATGTCAGTACAAGTTAACTGACAACACATAAGTAAACCTTCTAGCACAATCCCAGCACAAAGGAGGCACTCAGTACATTGGTTTTCTTACCTCTCTTCTCCCTGTGATTCCCAGAACCTCATATAGTGCCTGGTACATAGGTATTTTCACAGGGTGGAACTGGGAGGCTGAATGTTTAGCTCTTTATGCTAGAGCTGCATTTGTGACATCGCCACCACCACAAAGCCAGAACATTTATAGAATAACTAAAAAAGTAAACTCCTTGGTGTTTGAAAGTTTTACCTGCAACTGTTGTTCTTTCCAGGACTACTTAGTAACTTCCTCCTCTCTAAGGGGAACTTGTCTCCCCCAATTTCTAACATTTTCTCAGCCTCCTGAAAGAAAAAGAAACATCATTATATCTTGGACCAAGTAAGACCGTAAGTTCACCAGCCCATTCTTCTACTACCACAGTTTCTACCTAATTTCATTTCACATTTATTATAAAGAATATAATGTTTCTTTCATAGATTTGAGTTATCACAAAATGAAAGACAATCAGATATTTATACATGTGGAATAGTATTTTAAAAAAAAAGGCAATCTGATAAACCTCTAGATCTAATGACCAATTTACTGCAAATATAGAGGACAGAAGAACATTTTAAATGACACCAAGGGAAGGAACATATTTAGCAAAATCTAAATGGTGAGAAGCCCTAAAGGTCAAAGACCCTGTTTCTTCAATTAAAAAAAAAAAATGGAAAGGGAACATTTAAAAAGATTTAAGAAAGATATCAACCAATTGCAATATATGGCTCTTCTTTGGATGCTAATCCAAATAACCAAATTATTAACAATAAGAAGTCTTTTCTTTCTACTTTTGTAGGTTTTAAATAATCCATAAGGTAAAAGATCTCTATAAAGAGAACTATAAAACACTGCTGAACGAGGTCAGGCTGGCCGGGTGCGGTGGCCCACACCTGTAATCCCAGCACTTTGGGAAGCTGAAGCAGGCGGATCACGAGGTCAGGAGTTCGAGACCAGCCTGGCCAATATGGTGAAACCCCATCTCTACTAAGAATACATAAATTAGCTTGGCATGGTGGTGCACATCTGTAGTCCCAGCTACTCAGGAGGCTGAAGCAGGAGAATCGCTTGAACCCAGGAGGCAGAGGCTGCAGTGCGCTAAGATCGCGCTACTGCACTCCAGCCTGGGTGACACAGCGAGACACTGTCTCAAAAAAAAAAAAAAAAGAGGTCTGGCACAGTGGCTCATGCCTTAAGCCCAGCACTTTGGGAGGCCGAGGCAAGCAGATCAATTACTTCAGGTCAAGAGTTCGAGACCAGCCTCAGCCTAGTCAACATGGCAAAACCTCGTCTCTTCTAAAAATACCAAAATTAGCCAGGCATGATGGAAGGAACCTGTAATCCCAGCTACTCAGGAGACTGAGGCAGGAAAATCGCTCGAACCCAGGAGCAGGAGGTTGCAGTGAACTGAGATCACACCACTGTGCTCCAGCCTGTGCAACCCAGCAAGACTCTATCTCAAAACAAACGAACAAACAACACACTGCTGAGAGAAATCAGAGATAATTCTCTGAAAAAGAAATCATCTCTGATGTCTCTCAGCAATGTTTTATAGTTATCCTTATAGAGATCTTTCACATTCTTGATTAGGTGTATTCCTAGGTATTTAATTTCTTTGTGGCTATTGTAGTTGTGATTGCGTTCTTTGTGGGACTCTCTAATCCTGGGTGTTATTAATGCATAGAAGTGAAAGGGCAAAGGATATGAACAGACACTTCTTAAAAGAAGACATACACATGGCCCACAAACATACAAAAAAATGCTCAACGTCATTCATCATCAGAGATGCAAATCAAAACCACAAGAGACTCCATCTCACATCAGTCAGAATGACTATTAAAAAGTCAAAAAATAACAGACATTGGCATGGTCATAGAGAAAAAGGAGCACTTCTACACTGTTGGTGGGAATGCAAATTAGTTCAGCCCCTGTGGAAAGCAGTTTGGAGATTTCTCAAAGAACTAGAAATAGAACTAGCATTAGACACAGCAATCCCAGTACTTGGTATACGCCCAAAGGAAAATAAATTGTTCTATCAGAAAGACATCTGCACTCATATATTTATTGCAGCACTATTAACAACAGCAAAGAAATGGAATCAACCCAGGTGCCCATCAATGGTGGATTGAATAAAGAAACTGTAGTACATATACACCATGGAATACTACACAGCCATAAAGAGAACAAAACCATGTCCTTCGCAGCAATATGGATGCAGCTGGAGGCCATTACCCTAAGTGAACTGATGTGGGAACAGAAAACCAAATAATGCATGTTCTCATTTGTAAGTGGGAGCTAAACATTGGGTACACATGGACACAAAGATGGGAACAAAAAACAATGGGGATTCCAAAAGGGGGAAGACGGGAAGGGTTGTCAGGTACTATGTTCACTACTTGGGTAACAGGATCATTAGAAGCCCAAAGCTCAGCATAACTCAATACACCCATGTAACAAACCTGTACAGGCCCTGAATCTAAAATAGCTTTTTTTAGAAATCCATGATAAAATGTTTTCTTAGAAAATAATCCCACTAATTTGAAGAAAATAATTACAGAGAAAAAGCTATCTGTACAAAGATGTTTAAAGTAATATAATTAATAATAAAATCTAAAACAACTAAAAATTTTAACAAAACTATTGAAATATGAGATAATACTATAGAACACTATACATCCATCTAAAAAACATGATCATGATATAGACAAATAGAAACATGAAAGTGTCTTATGAAATCAGGTTAAGGGGAAAAATTAGAATATATATGTGCTATATATATAGATATAAACTCACAATTATATAATTATCATAGTTATATGAAAACTATGTTAAAAAATTGAAAATAACATAAAGAACATAAATGTTGGATATGAGGTGGAGAAATTTTGGGGGACAAGTCTTCATCTTTTTCTTTTGTTTAGCTTTTAAAATAATTTTATAAAGTAACACAGGTGTTAACAAATAACGTGCTTACTTCAGGAATTTTGGAAAATAATGAATGTAATGTCTACCAGCCGCCTTGAACTTAACATCCAAAGGGGAGCTCTTGATTTTCCTCCTAAACCTGCTGTTCTCCTTGGTCTTCTTCATCTTAATAAATAGCACAATCATTCATTCAGTTGTTCAGTCCAAAAATCTAAGAGTCATACTTGATTCCTCATTCACTCATGCCCACCATCATTAGCAAAACCATCAGCTCTATCTTCAAACAAGTACCCAATTCAGCCACTTTCAGCACCTCTCCTTAGCCTAAACCACCCTCCCCTTTTGCCTGAGTTGCTGCCAGCCTCCTAGCTGGTCTCCCTGCTACCACTCTGTCCCTTCCAGTCTTACTAGATTTCTTGGTGTTCCACAAAAACACCAGGCTCACTCTTCCCTTCAAGACCTTTGCGTTTTCTGTACTCCTGGCCTGGAATGTTCTTACTCCCAGATATTCTCATGATTTGCTTCTCCCTTTATTCAGGTCTCTGCTCAGATGCCTCCTCAGAAGTGTCATCTCTAATCACCCTAAATAAAGTAACTCCCTCACTCCTACCTTCTTAAAACATATCACTACCTAAAATTTTACACATATATGTAAAAGTATAGCACTATAACCAAGAAAATAAATATATATTTCTTTGTTTGTTTATGGTGTCTCCTCCATGAGAATGTAAGCTCCATGGGGTTGGTCAGGGACTCTCGCTGTCCTGTATACTACTGTGTCTGGAACATTGACAACAGACTAAGGATTCAATAAATATGGAGGAAAGAAGGAAATTAATCAAAAAAATGCATAATCTTACCACCTAGAAAGATATAGAGAACCACAATAAACATTTTGGTCTATTTTCTTCCAATCATTTTCGTGTGTGTGTGGGGTGGGGGGTGTGCATGTATGCATGCCTGTGTGTGTGTGTGTGTGTGTGTGTGTGTGTGTGTGTGTATGGTATGTTTTAGTAAAAGTTTGACTGACATTCTTACTGTATGCTCCATTTTATATTCTCTATGTTTTTCACATAAAATGTCAGAAACATGTCCACATCTTTTCTTTTTTTCTTTTTTTTGAGACCAAGTCTTGCTCTGTCACCCAGGCTGGAGTGCAGTGGGGTGATCTTGGCTCACTACAAACACCGCCTCCCGGGTTCAAGTGATTCTCCTGTCTCAGCCTCCTGCATAGCTGGGATCATAGGCATGCGCCAACATGCCTGGCTAATCTTTTTGTATTTTTAGTAGAGACAGGGTTTCACCATATTGGCCAGGTCTCGAACTCCTGACCTCAGGTGATCTGCCTGCCTTGGCCTCACAAAGTGCTGGGATTACGGGTGTTACCCACCACATCTGGCCTCTTTTTTTTGAGACAGGATCTGTCTCTGTTGCCCAGGCTGGAGTGCAGTGGTGTGATCTCAGCTCACTGTAATCTCCAGCTCCCAGATTCAAGCGATCCTCCCACCTCAGCCTCCGGAGTAGCTGGGATTACAGCACATATCATTAAGAATTTTTTAAAATTTTATTTTTAAACTGTTGTACAATATTCTATTGCAAAATATTTACTCTAATTTTTCTTTTTTCTTTATGCCACCACAATTAAAATATTTTGTCTACATTGCTAATTATATCCTCAGGATAAATTTAAATGTTAGAGTTACTGGGCCAAAGGGCATATACATTTTTAAGACTCTATGGTTTAAATGCCCTCTAAAGAGATATATGCAACTTATATTACCATTTTTAGTGTATGAGAAGCCCATTTGAATTACAGTCTTGCCAACACTTGCTTTTATCTTTTAAAAATCTTTGCCAATTCGACAAGTAAAAAAGTGTATTCTCCTGGTTTAGATTTTCATTTCTTTTTTATTTTTTATACTTGATCTTAGCCAAAAGGCCAAGAAGCAACCTCTTTTTTATTTTTTAATACTGATTTTCATTTCATAAAATCCAGATGCTGTACAATCAATCATTTCTTTGATTATTAGTAAGAATGAAATTTTTGTCATAAGGCAACTGGCTATTTGTACTTCTTCTTTTGCAAATTATATATGTCCATTGCTCATTTCAAATTCATATTATTGTTATTAATTTATAAGAATTATTTGAATAGTAATGATATTAGCACATGTCTCAACTTATCTGTTATTTTAAAATTTTGTTTACAGAGCTTTGGATGCCTGAAAGCATCACATTTTACATAATGAATTCTATCAATATTCTCTTTAAAGTTTTCTTCCATTGATTTTATATTTTACAATTGTTGAAGCTTATTTAGAAATACAAGGTTTTTAAAGTTCAAGATATTACGGGGAAAAAAAGCCTTTCTTTTTTTCTCAAGATAGGATCTCACTCAGCCTAGGCTGAAATGCAGTGGCATGCTCACGGCTCACTGCAGCCTTGACCTCCTGGGCTCAAGGTAACCTTCCACCTCAGCCTCCCAAGTAGCTGACTACAGGTATATGCCACCACATCCAGCTAATTCTTTTGATTTTTTTCTGTAGAGACAGGGTCTCATTACGTTGCCCAGGCTGGTCTCAAACTCCTGGCCTCAAGTGATCCTCCTGCCTCGACTCCCAAAGCCCTGGAATTATAGGGATAAGCCGCTGTGCCTGGCCTACGAAAAGTCTTTTAGAAAAGTTTTTTCAAAGGACACTATTTTAGGCACTAACTGTATTTGGAAACACTTCCCAGCTCACTCATTTCTTGGTCTGGTATTTTTCATTTTGCTACACTTTCTTTCTTTGTATATATAGGCCATTTATTGAGGGTCCATTGTGTAGATGACAAGATGCCAAGTGCTGAGGGAAATGAAAAAAGGCAGAAAGTCCTATGCAATTTATCTTTGCATGGTGCCAATCACAGCACCATTTGCATTTAGATACATTACAAACATTCTAGGAAATAATGGGTTTTATATATTTGTCAAATTAGACCTTCTGAAAGAATGGGAGCCATTGAATCTGCTAATAAGCCATGAATCTGCATATCATATATTCACATTCTAGGTATGAACCTGGTGAGTTCGTTGTAGACAAAGGAAAAAAATAACTGATTGTCAAACCCAAAAAAGGAAGTACAGACAGGAGCAAGAATCCCTAATCCATTCTTAGCTGAGAACATCTTTGGGGTAATCTTCCCAGCTCGTAAATATAACCCTTGGGATTTCAGACGTGCCGGCTTTTCATGTGACCCTTCCTATGGTCTGTAATTTGAGGGCCCCAGGTATACAGTTGGTGCAAGGACTATGACCTCTTCCTCCTTGGCCTTCTTTTTGGCATCATCCAACTTCTTCTTTTTGCTTTCAGGCATGAGATCATCTAACCAGCTCAGCTCTCGCTTAGAGAAACAGAGATCCATGACTTTCCTGACAAAAACCAAGGCCAAAACCTGAAGAAAAATCAAGAAAGAAAGTGAATGAAAGAGACTGATTTCCTTCCTGGACTTAAAAGCAAAGCCTTATTTTCGTGGCAGACTAGGACAGTTCAAGCAAAATCAAACTCATAATAATCATAACAGTCACCATTTATTGAATGCTTTCTTTGTGCCAGGTACAATATGTTACATACAATATTCTACCTATCATCATAACAGCCCTACAACTTAGAGAGCAGCTATCTGGATTCCATCATTGAAAAGAGGAGCTCATGATCTGCAGATGGGTAGGGGTCAGCAGCAAGGCTACAGGACAGCAGTGGGGTAGAAAGCCTCTGCAGGCTCTGGGCCATGGTGGGACCAGCCACAGCCAGCCCAAGCATGCCCCACAGTGGGATGATGGGTTCTTAGAGGATCATCTTTATTCCCTCTGATCCTTTGCCTATACATTCCCCTACACAGATACTTGCTTTGGGCCTGCATCATGTGTCTCTAGTGGTTTTTGTCTCTGCTCCCTGGCCTGGCCTGACACTCACTTTATAAATGAGGACACTGAGGCCCAGAGAGAGAAAGTGATTTGCCTAAAATCTGACAGCTGATTTCCCCAGTAAGGGCAGGTCCAGGGCATCCCAACTGCTGCTCCACTTTCTTTTCATGAGGGCCATTTTAGCCAAAGGAATACAAAGAATTAACCCTGTCTGGGTGGACTGGTGTTCGGCTATACTTGGTGACTGGACAAGGAATGAGGCAATTCAGGCTTATTAAACTCAAGTACATTTCTCTCTAATGATAGTGACTACTTTCCTAATACATCTGGAATTGATAGGATCCCTTCTAAGAGTTCCCAGTAATATGCTATTTTTTAACCCATGAACATAACACACAAATGCAAAGCCTTGTATGTATTCTGACAAAATTGAGAAACCCACCAGGAGGGTGTGGATCTAGAGGATTAGAAAAAAAGATAGAATTTCCATATGATCCAGCAATTTCATTCCTGGTATTTACCCCAAAGAACTGAAAACAGAGACACAAACAGATATTTGTACACCCGTATTTGCAGCAGTATTACTCATACTATCCAAAAGGGAGAAGCAACTCAAGTGCACATCAACAGGTGAATGGATAAACAAAATGTGGTATTTGCATACAGTGGAATACTATTCAGTCTTAAAAAGGAAGGAAATTCTGACACATGTTACAACATGAAGCTCGAAGACATTAAGCTAAATGAAATTAGCCAGTCACAAAAGGACAAATTCTGTGATTCACTTATATGATGTGCCTAGAATAATCAAATACACAGAGACAGAAAGTAGAATGGTGGTTGCCAGAGGCTGGGGGTAGGGGAGAATGGGGATTTAGTGTTTAATAGGTTCAGAGTTTCAGCTTTGCAAGATGTAAAAAGGTCTGGAGCTAGAGGGTGGCAATGGCTCCACAGCAATGTGAAGGTACTTAATGCCACTCAACTCTACACTTAAAAATGGTACATTTTATAACATTTTACCACAATTTAAAAAATAACAATGATAATAATTATTTTTTAAGAACCACCTCACCATCATTGGGAAAACAATGGCGGCTGGAGAGGCCTTGATGACCCAGAGCAGGACGAGACAGGTCAGCTGAATGAGGGTGAAGAGGTGCACTTTGCGCAGTGGCACATGCCGCAGGTAGATAAAATCTGGCTGGTGCTTTGCGGGCATCCCAAAGAGCTTTAGACGATCAAAGAACTGAAAGGAAGGAACTGGCATTTATTTTCAGGAGGACTCTCTGGGTCAGAAGCCTTGTTAGACCCATTCATGTCTCTTACATCACCTGCTCTGAAAGGCAGGTCAAACCATTTCCACTGAACAGAAATGGAATCTGAGACTTTAAAAGACCAGACAATTTGGCCAAGGTTAGCAACTGGCAAAGTCAAGATTTGAATCCATCTTTTCTAATTCTAGGTTCAAACTTTTCTCTCCTATCCCACTCTGTGGCTCCTAAGAGAGCTCTTTCTCAGGGATTGTTGAAAACAAAATAAGCCAATTACATCTTTTTGCTTATTATCAAAACCAAATCTCTTTATAGTGAAGAGATAAAGTGAAACTTCTTGACATCCTAGATACAGAAAAAATGATCATCCTTACAAAAAGGAAAAAAGAGAACCAGAGATTAAATAATCTGCCCAAGTTCATATTAGAAGTCAGTATATAAAAATGGCCATTGGACATTCCATTCAAACAAAGAATAATCAGCCTAAGTTATTATATTGTCTGGAGTACCCAAGTTATCAATGGCAAGCTCCTCATTTTTCTGTTTGAAAGACTTAGTGCAATGAGTTGATAGATGCAAAAATGCAGAGTGTAACAGGAAGTGACATCTGCTTACCAGGAGCAACTCCCACTATTCCCCCATCTCTTCTCCCAATGTACCCCCAAAGTTAAACACCCTATTTTTACACTTTAGCCTGGCACTAACCTAGATCTGTCCATGAGTGAAAGCCAGTTTGGTTCTTGATCAGCCTTTCAGATCCAAGCTTACCAGCACCTGGCAAAGCACCTAATATTTAATACATGCCAAAAAATGGTCTGTTAAATAATGAATGACAGGAGCCATGACTTCAAACCAGGCCACCCTGGAAGGCTCTGTACTCTCCTGCCAACATGACTGTTCTTTTCCCTGTATCCAAATAAGTGTCTAAAATAGCCTAAGTGGCAAGACCAGGAAATAATTTTATCAAGAACTAGTTGTGCTTCTCTTGGGGAGCTGGCCCTCCTGGGACAGGACATGCGAACCTGCAGTGAGAAGAAACTACCCTGGCTGAACCACACAATACCTGAATTCCCTGTAGTGAAGAAACTCCCATGTAGAGGAAAACTCCATAGAGTACTGGCATTGGAATAAACTGAAGACAAAAAGACAAGAAAGGCCAGAAATTAAATTTGGTGTCATAGTACACTGAAAACTATATAAACTTTTAAACCTCCAAGAATGAAACAAAGTCACAAAATACCTACAGAAACATTGCATTAGTTTCTGCTGCCTGTGGGTGATTTAGGAGTAGAAGCAAAAGCAGAAGCTGACAATGATAAAAATCATTTTGTTCTGAAATGAAATGATTACATGTAAGTTAAATCACAGGCCTCCCATCTCAGCTGTCTGGCTCTTCCTCCTCCATGGGGATGGGCACACATACACATACACATACACATACACACAAACACACACACATACACGCCCCTTTCTTATAGAAATAATGCCTTTTAAATCTTCTGTAATCTCACAATCATCTCCTCAAGGATTTGATGTATTTTAACATGAACCAAAAAAGTTCCTTTTTTACTGACCAGTGGCTTGAGGGCAAGAGTTGGGAGGTATCCTATCAGAGAGGGAAGGTTTGGGGATAAACACCAACATTATTATATTGCACTTGAACATCCACACAGTATCTGAGTATGACTTTCTGATCACATCATGTCTGTCAACCTAAGTAATCTTCAGATTGACTCTGAGGTAGGGAAATTGGGCCTAGAGAATCAAGGCAAGGAAAGTCTAAGAGCTGAAAACTAAATTGGACTTGTTTTTATTCTAGCACTAAAGAATATCCCCAAACCTAATTCTTAGAATTAGAAAATTCCTCAGCAAACTAACACAGGAACAGAAAACCAAATACTGCATGTTCTCACTCATAAGTGGGAGCTGAACAATGAGAACACATGGGCACAGGGAGGAGAACATCACACACCAGGGCCTGTTGGGGGTGGGGGGCAAGGGGAGGGAGAGCATTAGGACAAATACCTAATGCGTTCAGGTCTTAAAACCTAGATGATGGGTTGATGGGTGCAGCAAACCACCATGGCACATATATACCTATGTAACAAACCTGCACATTCTGCACAAGTATCCCAGAACTTAAAGTAAAATTAAAAAAAAAGAAAGAATTAGAATATCCCCCATTGGATTTTATGTTCCAGCTGTAGAGTGACTAGACATCCCAATTGGATGCTGTTTGTGGAACTACTGAATAGTTGTCCTAAGAGAATTGTCCTGAAGCAGTTAGAGAAAGACCCGGTGATGGCCACTGCCATGCCTTCCTGGTTCTATCTTGGAGAAGCGGCAACGTTTGGGCTCTTCCAGATGGTGCCTTGACCAGGTGGGAGTGGGAGTTAGGCTAGGGACAGGGAATATGAGGGAGGAAGGGGCGTGAGGAGAGGTGGTGGTAAGGTTGAGTGGAAAGTGAGGGGATAGGAAGACGGTTCAGAAATCCTTCCCATCCCTGTCAGTTCTCACTCCTGAAGGGCATTTGTGGTACAGGTGGGGGTGGTTGAAGGTTTGCCAAAAAGAAGGAAAGAGGAGGCAAGGGAGACAAGGCAGTACTCCAGAACCCTGGTAATACAGCCATAGAGTTTCCCTCTTACCCCAATCTCCCAGATGCAGGCCTTCCACCCACAAAGCATTTTTTTAATGTTCAAAGCATCCTCTATCTGTACCAAAAAAAAAAAAAAAAAGAAAACTTAAAAAAAACCTCTCTTTTAGCCCCACTTCTCATACTAGCCACCGCCATTTTTCCATTCTGCTTAGCAGAAAAACCTCTTGAAATATTTGCCTGCACTTGTACTCTTTACTTCCTTATCTCCTACTCACTCTTTAGCCACCTATAATTGGATTTCTACCCTACAGTTCCACTGAATTCCTTCTCTGGTAAGATACCCCCAACTCCTGCCTCAAGTCACTGGACAGTAACATAGTTTCCAGGTTTAAAACACACCAAATCCCTAAGGATTTGGAAGATTTTTGAGATTATAGAAGATTTAAAAGGCATCATTTCTGTTAAAGAGGTATGTGTGTGTGTGTGTGTGTCTGTCTGTCTGTCTGTCTGTCTGTCTGCCCATCTCCAGATAGGGGTAGAGGAAGAGCCAGACATGGAGGCCTGTGACTTAACTTACATGTAATCATTTCATTTCAGAACAAAATAATTTTTATCACTGTCAGCTTCTGCTTTTGCTTCTACTTCTAAATCATCTACAGGCAGCAGAAACTAATGCAATCCACTGACTCTGCTCTTGTCAAATGACCTGAGGCTTCCAATGTTGCTAAACCCAATGGCCTTGGCTTAGTCTTCATCTTCCTAGACGTGTCTAACCAATCCCTCTTTCTTGAAATACGTTCCTTACTTGGCTTCCCTGATACCACACCCTCCTAGTTTTTCTCCTGCCTCTCTGGCAGCTCCTTCTGAGACTCTGTTGCTATCTCTTCCTCTACCTAACCTCTAACTCTGCTCTTCTCTTATGTCCCACTTCTCATGTCTACTTTTTTCCGAGTTCTCTCACCTATTCCCTTGGCTTTCAATACCACCTACGTGCTATTGACTCCCAAACTTATATTTTATTCCAGAACCCTCCTCTAGCCTCTTCACTTAGATGACTGCTAGACATCTCATTCCAAATCTGATCACAGTCCCAACCCTCACAAAAATCATACAATCTTTTCCATATTAATAAATGCCACACTCTTCACCAGATGGTCAAGTCAGAAACCTAATAGGCTTCTTCGATTTTTCCATTTTCCTCACCCCATTCCACATCCAGTCAACCATCGAGACCTTTGGGTCTGCCTCCAAGCTATACAGAGGCCATGCCTTTTTATCTGTCCCTGCTACCAGCTTCCTCATCCAAGCCACCATCATCTGTTACCTGCAACAGCCTCACTGGTCTGTCTGCTTCTATTCTTCCCTAGACATCAGCCAGAGTGATCTTTTTAAACTAGCTGGATCATGTCCCTCTCCCACTAAAACCCTTCAAAGGTTACCTTGCCCACTGTCGACAAGGCCCCACATGATCTGTCCCTCCCCGTCTTTCCTTCTCATCGCACTATGCTCTTGCCTTGATTCAATGCCCATGAACCACATGGCCCTGATATTTCGTAGAACATATATTACTCTTTCCCACCTCAAGGACTGACTAGACTGCTTTTCTCCCCTCCCTCCATGCCACCTCCTACCATCCATGGCATGGCTGGCTCCACCTCATCTTAAATAGCATCTCCTCAGAGAGGCCTTCTCTGACCATCCTAACTAAGAGACCCCTCTCCATTCTCTTTAGCACCAGAAAGCACTGTGTATTTCCTTTATATCACTTACCACATTCTGTAGTTATCATGCTTGTTTTCTTAACTGATTTTCTTAACTAAATATTACCTGTCTTATCCCTCTAGAATAAACTATTTCAGGGCAGGGATTTGTATGTGTATCTGTTTGGCACCGCTGTATTTCTAGCACCTGGTAGGATTCCTAGCACACATCAGGCCCTTGATATTTGCTGAATGTGTGAAGGGATGATTACCTTTAAGATAGCCGTCATGAAGACTGAGCAGCCCATCAGCACAAAGATCATAAGGCCTGTCACTCTCTGTTCTCGGATGCCTAGGAACTTGGGCTGTTCTCCAGGAGCAGAGCATTCAGATTCTAGCTTGAGGCTGTTCACATGTGTGATGGACAAGACGGTTGCAGCTACAAACCAGGGCAGGCCCATGATGGAGCAGACACCCAGCATGATTGCCACCATCAGTAGGTCCAAGTGGTAGCCACAGCCTTTCTGTGGGGAAACAGAGTCTCTGTCACCATCAGTATGCTAGCTGTAGTGGGGCACAGAACAATGAGTTAGGGGTCTCAGGTCCAAAGCATGTATGGATAAGAAGGAAGGGGCTCAGGGATCCAAGAGGAGTCCTGTAGCCCCTCCTGGTTAGGAGGAAACAAAGAAGAAAAAGGGGAATCTTAGCCTGTCCTATATATGCCAATATTGATTCTTTTTCCAAGTGTCTCCAGCTTACTCTGTCTTACACATTCAAGGATCCGTTCTTCTCTGGAAGAGTAACCAAAGACCATGCCGTATCTTGACCATTCTAGATGGCAGAAACTATAGAAATTGGAGATAAACGTCCTTATTGGCTTCCTACCACATATTCCCAGATCCTTGACAGATTTGGATGTCGCTTACCTGCTCTGTTACCCTCCTAGGATCCTAGGGTTCGAGTTTCCATCTGGAAACTATAGTAACAGATACCAATGAAAGAATATCTGCCTTTAGGAAACAGTGGCCCAGGCCCCCACCTGAATGAACCTCAGGAAGACAAGCTGTACAGTTGCTTGACCCAAAGCATATAGCTATATAGGGACCACCAGGAACTCTACCCAATCACCTTCTCCACAGGTGTGAGAGAATAATGAAGTCCATGTTTCTTTCGTACCATACCACCATGCTCCACTCTAGTCTCATCTCCAAAGCAATCTTGGTTATTAATGGAGGGAATGGAAACCCTTTATGAACCCCTTCTATGAGTGTTTTTTCCAGATTCTATAGTTTCTGGTCTAGATGACCTTACCCTAAAAAAAAAAAAAGTAACAGGTTGCCATAGCAGTCTTCTAGGTCAGAGCCTCTTTTTACCTTGAGCTTATGTTCCTTTCTGTTAATAATGACAGCTGTGATCTGCTGATCCATGAATATCAAGATAGTGCAGAGAAGAGCTGGGATAATTGCAGCTATCACAGTCCACCAGGGATTGGGGCCAATGGGATTAATAATCCATCCTCGATCATCCCTTGTTGGCTAAGGGGTAAAAGATACTATTTTTGTATTTTAAGTTAACTATAGTCATTAGAGTAAAACATATCAAACTCAATCACAATATCTGCATTTCTTTTTATTCTTGAGGATCCTTTAAAAAAAAAAAAAAAAGGCATGAAATACAGCAACTCCTTAGGAAATCTGTGACCTTGTTCTGAAACCATTCCCCAAAGAGTTAAAGACACCAATGACTAACAGAAATTCTTGGTTTTACAGGATGGTAGATAAAAGAAACAACTTGCTGAAACCCCCTTGGCACACGGGACCAGAGGTAGCATGAAGAGATAAATATGAATGCCTGGGGACTTTCCAGACCTCCCCTTTCCTTCTGCCAATCATCTACTATCCCAGAATACACCCCCAAAACCTTTTTTAATTATTTCAGTAAAGCCAGTGCAGGTGGACAGATTTGAGCTGAATTCCTATCTCCTTGTTAGTAAACTTGAAATAAAAAGCTTTTCTTTTCTCAAAAACCTGGTATCATAGTACTGGCTTCTAGCACATTGGGCAGTAAGCCCCTTTTGCTCAGTAATAGTTCCAGATCCCCTTTGAAACAGTCAATTTTAATTATCAATTTCTTGTGAAATATTCATTAATCCTGCACTTCCTTCTACTTATTTCCCAAACCTCTAGGTAGAGAAAAAACAACTGTATCTCGACATTAACCGAAGTAACATATAATTAACAACTATATGTGTTGTCAAAAAATTGAATGACTTCCAAAGACAAATATAAATAACTTAGACTATTCTACTACTTCTCTCCAGAGCCATATAATGTGTGTCTACAGCATAAATAAAGGCAAAGTAGAGCCATCTGCATGGAATCTCTTGGGCTTAGATTAGACTGGATTGCTCCAAGGGCCTTCCCCCATCCATAGTGAAACAGGGGTCCAGCCATCAGAGACTTGAGCAGGAGTCTAAGACTGCTAGAGTTGGGGGTTTCTTTGACCTAGGATCCTCTCCAATGCCCCTGTAATAAAACTGTCTATAAATCTTATTGGGGTGTTCATGGCATATCTAAACTCACCTAGATCCTTACCCCACCCCTGCAGGGTACTCTGAGGAAGACAAGTTTGTCCTGTTTTGGCAAGTGGTGCTAGAGGATAAAAGGCCAGGGATACCAACTGGACCAGAGTTGACCCAAACTCAAGAAACAAAGCATAGACTGTTATATTTGATTTGGTTCCTTATTAGTCATGACTCAAGGGTCCAAAGACTAATAACACCACCAAGCCCAAAATTATAAATGGGTTAGCTTCTAAAAGTTTACAGAATCTACGTTTCCTTAGTAACAGTGCTCTAAGTGGTAGTAAAGTTCTCGGACCAACACAAAAACTTATTAAATAAACCCTTAATGACATTATACCCCTAGTAATAGTACTAGCCTTCAGATTGGGTCTTGGGAGTTGAATGCCATGTGGTACAATAGGGAGGGAAAGGAAGAAGGAAACTTTTTCTTGCCTCCTGAAAATGGGGCCCGTCATGAGCAGCATTTTCTCTGACATTCTCCCATTTCCCTTTCTCCCTGTCCTACCTCTGAAGAAGAGGCCTTCTTCACAGATGTCCCAGAAATTCAGTGCCTTCTGGCTATCTTAAGCCTATCCCTTAGGGAACCTTTCCAAGGACTGTTTAATGTTTCCAGATTACCTATTTTTACACAAAATCCATTCCTCCTGCAGCGCTGACCTCAGCTAGGTATTAGAGAGAAAGCTGATTGTGCTCATTCACACAAAGGCAAGAATGCCATATTCTAGAACGCATTATACTTACAAGAGGGATTGGTTAGTCCATAAACTTCCAACTGGTGGCATTTCAGCAAATTCAACAAAATTAAATTTTTTCAGAAAATATGGAAGAAGATATTTCAACAGGCCTACTTCATGGGTAGAAAGAAAAAAGAGAAAGGAAAGGGACAACTGAAGGGAGCATTTACAAGTTAGGGACTGCCTTTATACCTGTTGGCCTTCTCCTCATCAACTTCTCCCATCTTCCTACTTCATCATTCTTCCTAAGTCACTGAGTATGCCCAGGTTTTCTCTCTTCTCCACTATGGAGATCTATGGAACTGAGCTCAGCTTTTCTATCTTCTTTGTCTACTTACTCAGTGCTCTCAAACTGAAATCAATTTGGAGTCCTCATGTATTGATCATTTGTTTTACTTTTTGTATAGGTTCTTATATAAAATACTGTATATTAGAGAGAGGTATAGTTTGTAATACTTATAGTATAAAATACTGTATATTAGAGAGAGTTATACAAACAACAAAATCAGATTGAGATAACTTCAAAAGAGATGTCATGATTACTCTGGCAGGGGTCCTAGACTACTGATGAGGCTCTTCTTAGTTCCATTCTCCTCCTACAAGGAAGGGGCACCATCCTTGAAGGCTCAGGCCAAGTCCCTGACCTTTTTCATCCTTCCCAGTGCCCTTCTACAGCCGATGCTCAATGAAAGTGCTGTTAAACAAAGCTTGTTCCAGAGACCCACGTTTCCAGAGTGTCTTGAATATATTTATTTAAATGTGCACATTCCACTGTTTAAATATTAACATATTAAGAACAATAAGTGGTATTAATAATAATAATAATAATACTTTTCATTCATTAAACAACATTGGTTTTTCTGTTCTCTGGCTTTTCTGACTTGAACTCAGCCAAGTCTGAAGTTTGCTTTTCGAAATGACAAGGTATGAGGAGTAAGGTTCAGATTTAGAGGACAGCAAAACTCATGATTAGGGTGTGAAAAGGCCTTTGAAATTTACTTGGCATTAGAGTGTATGAAATTACATGAGTGTACCAAGCACTCTGAGATCTGTTTACCTTGAACACACTGGGAACTTGAAGCTTTGGTGATGGAACTCCAATCAAAAAATCAATAATCACCATTGTGAAGATAGTGAGGAAAACAGCAAAGTCACTCACCATGGAACGTACCTGGCATGAGAAAGAATCGGAAACATGTTTTGGCAGGTTGAATAAAGTAGAAAAGAGGTTAGTATTGTAAAAGGCTTAAAAATCCTCAGAAGAATGTTTTCATCTTATAGTTGAATTAATGCAAACAAATTTAAACAACAGGAATATGTTAATTGCCTAATTAATGCCCATAAAGTATGGATATGATGAGGCAGAATGAACCCTCTCACAAATGCTAGCACAACCCAGACCAGCCTCTGAAGAGTTCTGTTTGGGGCATTTAGGGCCAGGATAAGACTCTAGTTCTGGGAACTTGGATTTTCTGGGACCAGCCAAGATCCTCAGTGCTAGCCAAAAACCTCAGCAGCAGCAGCAACTCCACTTCTCCCTCATACCCAATATCCAGTCTTTTTGCAAATCCTGTTGGCTCTCCCTTCAGAAAATATCCAGAGTCTGATCACTTCTTACCACCTCCACTGCTCCCACCCAGATCCAAGTCATCATCAGCTCCTATTTGCGTAACGGTAGCAGCCTCCTAACTTGCTTCTGCCTTTGCCCTCCAGCCCTGCAGTTTTTTAAATGCAGCCACTGGAGTAATCATTTGAAACATAAGTTAGGTCATGTCACTCCTGTATCAAAACCCTGAAATGGCTTCTGGACCAAAAGGCCTTCTTGGCCTATGCGACTCACACAGTTAGCATCATCATATCTCCCACCCCAGCTCCTATTGCTCTCCTTCTTGTCCACTCTGCTCCAGACACACAGACCGTCTTGCTGTTTCTTAAACATGCCAGGCTCATCAGACACACAGACTGTCTTGCTGTTTCTTAAACATGCCAGGCTCATTCCCACCTCAGGGTCTTTGTACTTGTTCATGCCTCTACCTAAAATGCCTTTCCTCCAGGTAATCACTTGGGTAGCTCTCTCACCTCCTTCAGGTTCAACTCAAATATCACCTTTTCCTTGAGCTCTTCTCTGATGATCCTACTTAAAATTGGCCACCTCCTTCCACCACAGCACTCCCTGCACTTCTTTACTGCTTTGTTTTCCTCCATAGCACATTATCTTTATTTTGTTGGAGATTCTCATCCTATTTAGGATCCACCTTGAAAGGACTGTCTCACTTTATAGTGTGGCTTCAACAAAATGCAGTGCCTGGCAAATGACTGGTGCTTGCCTTAACCTGAGCTTTCAAAAGAGTGAGAGCAAAATATATCTTAGCCATATGTAATATCGTTGGTACCTTCACCTGACTTGACTTTGCTTTGAAGCCTAAGGTTTCCAGCTCCTCCTCCACAGTTTTGTTGGTTCTTCTGAATGTAATATACATTCCCTGAGTATCCACTACCTCCTCATCCCCAGAATGAAGCCCACTTGACCATCCTGGGGCCCAGTGGCCCTTTTCTCCTCTGAACTCCTACGGCACATGCCCAGGTGGGCATCCAACTATTTACTACTGTTGCATATGGCACCTGTTTCATGTGTTTTTCCTTCCTATCTGATAACAGTTACTATCTTTTAAATTTCTGTTGCATCCCCCTAGCACTTAACCCAGGCCTGAGAAAGTAGTCAGTACCAAATAGCTACTTGTTAACTATTTGTCCTGATAGGAAACAAAGACCTAGAACTTATTTAATATGTGCCTCCCGTGACTACCATGTAGGCTCACTGGAGTCTAAGAATGTGTTCTAGTCATATACGCATGTACAGTAAATATCTAATTAACTGAGTTCCCCTCCCATTTACGTACCCTGTATTGAAAATGTGTCTCGCTGAAACCTCACTTAAAGGAAAAACCACCATTTCCTTCTAATTTGAGCTCCCTTTCTTTTCTTTTTCTTTCTTTTTTGTGTGTGAGAATAGCTTTTAATTTAAAACACTTGAAGCAATAAAGTTATCTCTCTTTCCATCACAGGCAAATACTCTCCCCTCAAAATTTGATGTAGTTTAAACAACAACTGTGACTAGTACAAAATGAAACAAATATAATCTCTTTCAGGAGGCAGCATCAAAACCTACTAGGCTGGTGGGCGCTGACTACAGGCTCAGCCTCCACCAAGGGTGAGAGAAGCAGCACATTGAGAACGGCAAGACTTGCATAGTATTTCATCCAGCTTTGAACAGATTCAACAATACCTGGGTTGGGGAAACCACAAAAGAATGATGCCTAAAATGAAACAAATATGCTCAGCCCCCTTATGTGGCTAATATCCTTGGCACCTGGAAGATGTTAGAAAAATAAGTGCAAAGGTAGCAGCTCCCAGGCAAAGCTGAGGGAAGACAGTTTCAGGCTCATTTGCTTTTGTTTTTTAATTGGGGTCTTATATATACCGTGGTTTTTAGGCAAAAAAATTTTCTGCTTTCTGGGAGGTGTTCTGTGCTACACAGTGCTCCTGACACCAGCAAAAATATTTGTCTATTTGGATGCTTTGCCGAATTACCTTTCCTACCTATGGTATTTCACTGCCTACCCCATACCATGTAAATGTAGAGTAGCATGTCCAAGAGAAGTACATTAGCCAGGCCAGCCACGGTGGCTCACACCTGTAATCCCAGCACTTTGGGAGGCCGAGGTGGGTGGATCACTTGATGTCAGGAGTTCAAGACCAGCCTGGCCTACATAGTGAAACCCCATCACCACTGAAAATACAAAAATTAGCCCAGGTGTGGTGGTGCATGCTTGTAACCCCAGCTACTTGGGAGGCTGAGGCAGGAGAATCCCTTGAACTCAGGGAGGTAGAGGCTGGAGTAAGCTGAGATTGTGCCACTGTACCCAGCCTGGACGACAGAGCGAGACTCTGTCTCAAAAAAAAAAAAAGAAGTACATTAGCCACATGTCTAATTTTAAATTTAGTAGCCACATTAAAAATATAAAAATAAGTGAAAATAATTATAACATTTATCAGATTATTATTTTACTTCATATATCTAAAATATTGTCATTTCCATATGTAATCAATATAAAATATTGATGAAATATTTTATATTCTTTTTTGGTACCAATCCTTCAAGATATGGTATATATTTTATGTGTACAGTACAGTCTCAATTTGGCAAGCCAAATTTCAAGTGGTCATTTGTGACATGTAGCTATTGACTACCACATTAAATACTGCAGGTCTAGAGAATCTTATGCAAACTCTTTCAGAGTGATTTACTGAGTAGGAAATCTCTGTGACACTGTGCAGGTCATTTATATACCAACTTAAGAGTACAGAACCTTGGTTTTTGTTTCGTTTTGTTTTTGAGACAGGTGTCACTCTGTTGCCCAGGCTGGAGTGCAATGACGCCATCACGACTCACTGCAGCTTTGACCTCCCTGGCCTCAAGTGATCCTCCCACCTTAGCATTCCTGAGTAGTTGGGACTATAGGCGCACACCACCACACCTAGCTAATTTTTTTTTGGACTTTGTAGAAATAGGGTTTTGCCATGTTGCCCAGGCTGGTCTTGAATTCCTGGGCTCAAGAGATCTGCCTGCCTCAGCTTCCCAAAGTGCTGGGATTACAGGCATAAGCCACTGTGCTTGACCCAGAACCTGGTTTTAAACCTAGGATTTTTGACCTAAAGGAAAGGATGGAATCACAATTTTATCTAATCCCCTCCCCTAGTCCTGCCCCTGCCTCCTGCTATCTCCCCACCAAAGGCCTGTACTGATGTGATTTAGCAACAATGATACCTACAAGGTGAAAAAGACATCCTTTATGTGATAGACAGCTTTGTCAGCACTTGTTTGGGGATCATAACTCTAGCTGAATTAAAATTTTAAAATATTCTATAAATGTTACAGATTTAACTGAAGGTGGTTGGGAGGCTTTTCTAGCAGGGTGTTTTAAATATATTTGTTTTTGAGGGCGATGGTAGCAAAGTAACTCATGGACTGCAAAGTTGTGAGTTTCAAGAGTAGAAAAAAATGAGATGATTACAAAGAAAGACAAGTGGAGCAGGAATAGAAATGGGGGGGGGATATTAAAAATGACACAGGTCCTAAACTTAGGTGTATATTCTGTAATAATCGAAAAATATAACATCTAAACCTCTAAATGGTCCCTCATATTTCACATGTCTGACCCTAATAGTAACCACAAGAAAATAAAAATAGAAGAGAATGTTAGGGCAGGAAGGGACTTCTGAGCTCATCTAGTTTAACCTATTCGTTTTAAAGAAAAATGCCCAGAGAGGTAAAGTGACTTGGCCCTATCTACCACACTTAAGGTGGAGTCAGGGTACAAACCCAGTTGTTCTCACTATGAACTGCAGGGAAGGCAGTTCAGGTAAAGGGAATAAATTATAAAGCAAGCAAAAGGCTCAAGCTATTCCCGTTGTACTTCCTGCAAGCCCAAAGTGGGCAACAGAGAAGCAGCAGGCACATTCTATTGTAGGTAGGAGAAAACCGCCTAGTCAACTCCAAAATATTGAAGCAACATTGATGTAAAATGTCATTTGAACATGATTCTTCCAATGGTCTTTTCTGTATTCTTTTTTCCTTTAAAAGAAAATTCCCAATCTGAAACAAACTGGATTTCTGAATAGTTACATGGGCATTTAGATCAATGAACAAAATACAAACTTTGACACATTGTTTTCCAAAGATATATTCATTGGGATTCCACACAAATGGAAATCAAAGATATTTACAGAAAGAAAGTACTATCTTTCACATGAACATCCGCATACAGTGAGAACTTCACAATTATACCACCATGTCTCACACAGAGGACTCCTAATAGGCTGATAATCAGTTGACCCAATCCACATATTATTCCACTTTTCACTCACAGATAATATTGTCTACACATATGTGTAAAATTAAGCAGTATATTCTAGACTTTTATTCCAGGGAAATCTACCTTATATATATTAAGACACATATATAAGTATATTTTTAAGCAAGAGAAACTCATTATTTGCTCCAGTTTTTCCCAACTCTCAAACTGAAATAAAGAATAGCACTTGGCCAGACGCGGTGGCTCATGCCTGTAATCCCAGCACTTTGGGAAGCTGAGGTGGGCGGATCACAATGTCAAGAGATTGAGACCATCCTAGCCAACATGGTGAAACCCCATCTCTACTAAAAATACAAAGATTAGCTGGGTGTGATGGCGCGCACCTGTAGTCTCCCCTTCTCTGGAGGCTGAAGCAGGAGAATCGCTTGAACCCAGGAAGCAGAGGTGGCAGTGAGCCAAGATTGCGCCACTGCACTCCAGCCTGGCGACAGAGCAAGACTCCGTCTTAAAACAAACAAACAAACAAAAGAATAGAACTCATACAAAACTTTGCCTTGTAGAAACAGCCCTCTGTTTTGTGAGGCAGTAAAAAGGGCAGCCATAATACACTTTCTTACAATATGTTTAGGCATAAGAAGGGCTGAATTTCTTTTCTTACTTAATGAAATTAGTAGCATATAATCTTAATACTAATTTTATACCATTGATTTTACAAAGTTTATTTATAAAATTTTATTATAAAATCTGTATTTTGCTCAAAATACGCATGCTATCTTTGTTCACATTTTTTGTTTTGAGACTGAGTCTCACTCTGTCACCCAGGTTGGAGTGTAGTGGCATGATCTTGGCTCACTGCAACCTCCTGGGCTCAGCCAATTCTCGTGCCTCAAACTCCGTAGTTGCTGGCATTACAGGTACACACCACCACTGCCCAGCTAATATTTGTATTTTTAGTAGAGATGGGGTTTCACCATGTTGGCCAGGCTGGTCTTGAACTCCTGGTTTCAAGTGATCCACCCACCTTGGCCTCCCAAAGTGCTGGGATTTATAGCCATGAGCCACCGCACCCAGGTCCTTTGTCCACATTTCAATCCAAACACCCAATCATCTTCCATAGCCCAAAAAGGCTTTGTAACATAATAGAGGACAACCCATTTTTGATGCCTGTGTGGAGTCATTATTCTATGGGGACTGGATTTTGTAAGGCTGCTTAGTAGGGGATTTCCACAGGAGTCAGCAACTTCAGTAACAAAGTGGGGCTGCTTTAGAAAATCCAACTCAACATTAGAAGGTAACACCAGTAGGCACACTTTAGTAGAGAATTCTACACTATGAGCGCCCCTCCTTCTGCCTATCCCATTTGTCCCCAGATTGAAGAAGACGTCAGAGAAGAGGAGGTAGGGAGCATGCTCAACTAGGACCCACCATGGCACACCACCTTCTACTCTTGGTTCATCATATCAAATCTCACTGTATCCTTGAAGCAAGACTGGAAAGAGATGGCAGGTGTCATCACATCATTGTGCAGATGAAGAGAGTGAGGCACTGGGAGGATGAGGGACTTGCCCAAGGTCCACAGCCAGCATCCAGGTCTCCAGGCCATGGGCCTTGGTCACTGTGTCCCTGGCTCACATGGCATTAAGCTCCTATGAGACAGGGGCCCCAGTCATAACCAGGATCCAGATTGTTCACAACTCACTACAACCTAATCCAGTGTTTGTGCTTTATTTCACTCAGTTGGTTCTGCTTCGTTTTCCTACAGTTTCTGAAAAAATCCTTTCAACCAAACAAATATATGTTAAGCAGACAGCAATAAATCCTTTTATATTCGACTGAATAATTTGAAATAGAAATTCCAGAGACTCTGGAATTTGGTGCAGAGCAGTAGGAAAATTATAGAACGCTATCATTCTACTTTTCATCACATTTGAAACTCTAATTTAATGCCAGGTTGCAACTAAAATACTGAAATAACCAAAATGGAAAGGATGGTCTTTCATAATATTATATAAAGTTTCTTTGCCTATGAAATTATTATTATTATTATTGAGATGGAGTCTTGCTCTGTTGCCCAGGCTGGAGTGCAGTGGAGTGATCTCAGCCCACTACAACCTCCAACTCCTGGGTTCAAGCAATTCTCCTGCCTCAGCCTTCTGAGTAGCTGGGACTACAGGCTACCACCACACCCAGCTAATTTTTTGTATTTTTAGGAGAGACGGGGTTTCAACATGTTACCCGCCACCACACCCAGCTAATTTTTGTATTTTTAGTAGAGATAGGGTTTCAACATATTACCCAGGCTGGTCTTGAACTCCTGACCTCAGGTGATCCACCTGCCTTGGCCCCCCTTAAAGTGCTGGAATTATAGACATGAGCCACCATACCCAGCCACATCTGAAATTCTTAAAGTGTCCAAAATCACACTGCGGATCATAGCAGATAAGCAGTGAAGTAAAATCAGGAGGTGATACATGAAAAAAGGTCAGAGATGAGCCTCTGGCCCCAGAAAAATGTAGAAATGGAGACAGGCAAAGAGCTCAGAGGTAAGAAAATACAAATTTGGGGCACTTCACATGATAACTTCCAAGGAGTTATCATGTGGTATGGCAAAACAAGATTAACTATTTTAACTAAAAATAAACATTATACTTTTTGGGGAAATGGCTACTGAGAAATAGAGAATTCATCTGTCTACTTTTAGCAAAGTACAATATTATGCTGCTGTGGGCATCTGGCATTGTACCACCAAATGTCACAAACCCAAGTGAATTCTTGACACTTGATAACTCAGCCCTTTTTACTCCTTGAAATCTAAGTGGGAAACAAATATTTTAAACTGTTCCTGAGTTATAGTTTCATTAAAATATTTACTTGCTTAATACCAACTGCTTAGCCTTTAAAAACCAAACCATCACAGATTTTCTAGTGAACTGTAAAGGTCTCACGTACTTTCACACACATTCACAATATCATCATATTATGAATTTTGGTATGATTTAAGTTAAAAATATCTTTTCTTGAAAATGCTGTATTATACATGTATAGGTCAGAAATTATTGCGTACAATTTTTTTAAAAGCTACAAATAAAGCCCCACCCAATAGCTGATTTTTTTGAAACACCAAGAAGGTTTTTCATTTACTGCAGGTCAGGCCACACCACTGGCCACATTAATAGGTTTCTCTGAAGGCCACTACCACCCATCCCCTAACAGGCTGGTAGTGCATCCCCATTTCTGATGTGCTAATGGTAGATCTCTTGCCAGCAAATGAATACCCTTTTTTATATTATCTTCTCCTTAAACATTTATAAAAACTATCTACAATAGTGTATCATCACTAATACAAATTTCTTCTCAGTTCTATTTCAGAAGGCATCAAATGATTCTGCTCTCTTTTCATATTTTTTTTTATTTTTGAGACAGAGTCTCACTCTGTCACCCAGGCTGGAGTATAATGGCACAATCTCAGCTCACAACAACCTCCACCTCCTGGGTTTCAGTGATTCTCATGCCTCAGCCTCCCAAGTAGCTGGGATTATAGGCCTATGCTACCACTCCCAGCTAACTTTTGTTTTTTTTTAATAGAGATGGGGTTTTAGCATGTTGACTAGGCTGGTTTCAAACTCCTGACCTCAGGTGATCCACCTGCCTAGGCCTCTCAAAGTGCTGGGATTATAGGTGTGAGCCACCACGACTGGCCTGATTGTATTCGTTAAATAAACTACAAATACCTAATGTATTTCTTCATATCCAGCTGTTCTACCTTTTTGGCAAATTAAAAAGGTATATAGGCCAGGCGGGGTGGTTCATGCCTGTAATCCCAGTACTTTGGGAGGCTGAAGTGGGCAGATCACAAGGTCAGGAGATCATGACCATCCTGACCAACACGGTGAAACCCCGTCTGTACTAAAAATACAAAAAAAAAATTAGCTGGGCATAGTGGTGAACACCTGTAGTCCCAGCTACTCAGGAGACTGAGGTAGAAGAATCGCTTGAACCTGGGAGGTAGAGGTTGCAGTGAGCCAAGATCGTGTCACTGCACTCCAGCCTGGGCAACAGAGCAAGACTTTGTCTCAAAAAAAACGTATGTGGCTTCTCACTGATTCATATGTTTGAGGTTTAGCTTGGCCTACTGTGGTAAAGGTACGTGTAACCCAAGTCTTTAGCGGGCCTTTCTGTGGCACAAACTTTGTGGTCACTGTACATCACCAATCTTCCTCTTATGGTTTTGATATGGCAAATGTAATGGTCATTTATTATAGATATTTCCATGTGATTGAATAATGTAAATAATTCATGTGCTTATTCTTTTCAGTGTTAACTTTCTGTGATGAGGTTCCAGTGGCCACTCTCCACCTTTTCAAGCTCCCTTTCAAAGAAATGGCCCATGTTGCTACTCCACACTCAGCCTCTAATCTTGCCCTGGCAAAACTGGCAAAAGCCTTGGTCATAATACAAACAATGCTATCTGCATCATGAAAAGGTTGCAGAGGCTTCAAACAATCATATTCACTAAGTTAGAAGCATGCTGGTTGCTGCAGTCAGTGTCACCAGTGATTTCATAAGCTATTACAAACACCATCCCTGGGAGATTTTTGGGTCCCCTAAAGTATGCAAGGTGACAACCACAATTTACTGTATTCAGGAGCCAGCTGTAGCTATTGTGTGCTAAGTGTCTCAGCATTCTGGAAATGAAATGTAACAGCATTCTGGAAATAAGACTTAATAACTTTTAAAAAGCATCACTACCACCTTAAACTTAACTGGCAAAAAGGTTTTAAGTATTAACCCTTCATTCCTAACCACGGATCAATGAAAGAGGCTGCCAGACACTAGGTGAGAATGCCAGTGTGGCTCATCAGGACATCTGGAGCTCTCCACCCGGCCAATCAACCCCATAAGAAGGACAGAGGCTGAGAAAAGGTTCTGTTATATTTGATTCTAATATAAAAGAAATGCATGAACATGCTACCTACTCTGGTCGGGAAATAACGGCTCGTCTTAAATGTCTTTAAGGTGCTTGAGAGAATGAAGGTGGTGAAGAAGAGAATACAGGACCAAAAGAGGACATCAGGAGTGTAGGGTCCATGATGGCCACACGCAGATCCCATGAACTCTCCATGCATCTCCTGGCATTCCTGGAGGAATAAACATTCTGGGTGATGAAAGGCAGACACAACCAAATAAATAGCTGTTTCCTCTGAGTCCACCACTCACTGTCATCCCATGGTTGTTGGGAGAGAGGCTGCAAGCAGCATCCCCTTGACCTTCATGCAGTTGCAGGGTCCTCTCTTGCACAGGCCACTTTCAAGTAGGGTGGCTACTTATGGTCCTAAGACATAGAACCAGAACTGTTCTGAACAAATACTACTTTCAAGGCTCCGGAAGGACCCTGGCAACTTGTAGTGTTCTCACAGAGGACCTCCAAACTTGAATATTCTTCAACCCCACATGTCTGGATCTGCCCCGTCCTGCATGGTTTCATCCCCACCTATACTTAGCACATAGTCACTGGGTAGGATGTGGGGGGAGAAAAGAGAAGGGTAATCTTCTCCCTTTATGTACAAGAAAAGGATAAAAGAAAGTGAGTAAGAATTGTTTTTTTAAAAAGCTTTATTTTGGTAAATGTTAGAGTTTGCCAAAGGGCTACTCCTCCCTTTCATGTAGAAGTCCCTCCTAAACCTGTGATCACAATGCTGGGACATCGGGCAGCTCCCAGACTTACACTGACAGTCAGGTTAGCCCAGTGGACTTCTGCTGTCACGATGTTGTGGTCCTTCCAGTACTGCAGGGTGTGATTGTTTGGATTCTCTGGGAGAGTACACCTGCAGCTGAGGGGAAAAATTAAAAAGATTCCTGAGGAAAACAGCCAAATACTCAGTTAAATGTTTTTAGACACAACTGGTTTAAAGGCTGTCAGGAGCTGCCTTGCTGCTTCTTTGCATACTTCAGACCTGAGGGGTTCAGGCCCCTCTGTAGGCTCAAACATATTCTAATTTTTTAGTCAGTCATTACTAAAGTTGGACTCAAATCAGCCCATGGATCTTGGATTAAACTGTGCTGACAACAATATTTGGTATCTGATGTGCCCAGAATGAGTCCTGATTTTTTTTTTTTTTGCCCGATTTCTATCTCTTAGGCTCTTGCTATGAAATTTAATCTACATCGCAAGGAGGTCTCAATATCCCACTTACTTCTCAACAACTTCCTCCAAGCCTGAATATCTTATTCCCTATACTCTTCGTCATGCTCTTGTTCTAAAAGTCAGAGTCTCCTGGAGTTGTGACGTAAGCACTTCCTGATACTGTGTTACCTTTGCTAATATCCCACTACCTTAGCCATTCCCTGGCTACTCATGGTACAGCCAGACCTAGAAGTTTCCTTAGCTTCCCTAGGCCTCCTGTTCCAGCCAAACCAGACCAGACCAGACCACACCTGTGCCACTGGCCACCATGTTGCCTCCGAGTCCCAGCATGCTTCATGCCTGACATGGCTCCCAACATGGTCAACTGACACAGCCATCCTCACTAACTTTGTATGGTCTATAAATTTAATAAGCATGCCTTCTAAGATATGGCATGATGGAATTAAAATTCAAAAACATCTCAACACATTAGAATAATAGGAAGAAACTGACAAAATTAAAAGTAATAGGGAAAGCTATAAAGCCCTATACTCAGGTTTTAATAAATCAATTCCAAATAAGTAAACCATGGTACATCCAGACAATGGAATAGTAGTCAGCACTAAGAAGAAATGAACCACCAAGCCGTGAAAAAACATAGAGGACCTTAAATGCATATTACAAAGTAAAAGAAGCCAACCTGAAAAGGCTACATACTATATAATTTCAACTATGACATTCTGGAAAATTCAAAACTATAAAGACATAAAAAGATCAGTGGTTGTTAGGAGTTGGGAGGAAGGAGAGAGCAACAGGTGAAGCCCAGAAGATTTTTAGGGAAGTGAAAGTATTCTGTATGATATTATAATGGAGGATACATGTCATTATACATTTATGAAAATCCATAGAATGTGCAACACCAAGAGCCAACCCTAATGTAAACTATGGACTTTGGGTGGCAATGATGTGTCAGCGTAGGTTCACTGATTATAACAAACTTACCACTCTGGTATGGGATATTGATATTGGGGGAGACTATGCGTGTGCTGGGGTAGGGGGTATGCGAACTCTCTGTACATGCTGTTCAACTTTGCTGTGAATCTAAAACTGCTTTAAAAAATAAAGTCTATTTTTAAAAAATCAATTCCATACATATTAACATAACACCATTTAAAGAGTTAAGGAGTTCTAGCTTCACATCAGCACCATATGAACAGCAGAATGAGACTAAAAAAAAAAATACATCTTGAGCTTTATTAACAAATTTCTTTCTGGAACCAAAGTCTACTCAATCCAGGGCTGGTCACTTTGCCTGTCTTCTCCCATTAGGATATAAGCCTCATAAAGACAGATCCTTTCCGTGTTTACCACTATGTTTCCAAGGCCTAAAACAGTGCTTGGTACATAATAGGTGCTCAATCAATATTTGTCAAACAAAGAAATTAATGATAAAAAGAGGTCAAAGAATGAACCTTACAGAAATAAGAACTCCAATGCCAATAGGAGCCAATTCACTAGGCATTGAAGATTATACTCCCTAACCATTTACTTTCTAGTAGAATAAAGTTCTAATACATTTTTTATTAATTCTGATTTTTAAAAGGTTAATGAGTGAATAACTAGAATAGATGAAAGTGTATCTGTTGCTGGTTGGCAGATGTCTCCAGGCAGTGTACTATTTCTTCTGAGGCAGTTTTGAACTGAAATTGTTCATTTCACAACCAGATCCTCCACATCAGAACTGTACAGCCAGAACTTGATGTACAGAGCTAAGGGAAGAGGATCTTCAGTCATAATTTGGAGAATGCTATTCCAGAGAAGAAATGTTTATAGGGCCAGAGTGTCCTAGATGGTTGAAAACACAGCCAGATACTGTGTTTCTTTTCTAGACGATCCAAACCATATCGAACACACAAAGAAATCATAATCTCCGGAGCTGAACTCTAGGAAGTAGGTTTCTAGATCTTTATGATATAGTGTGAGACGCCTCAGGATCTTAAATGAGTTATTAATAAAGCTTCACCTAATAATTCCTAAGAGTTGCCTGTACATACTTTCAGAAAAAGAGAATCCTTCATTTCAACAAAGGAGCTAAAAAAAAAAAAAAAAAAAGGAGAGAGAGAGAGAAAGAGTCCATTCTCTCACTTGATAACATAGTCCAGGGGCTCACAGTCCTTGCAAAAAGAAGTTCCTCCCCACAATGAATTCAAATTCTCCCTGCTACGTTTGCCGCCTATTTTTATTTCAGTGCCTAGAACCGAAAGACCTGGTCTGGAAAGCACTTCTTGAGTACCCTCTGTGTTTCACTTTCAGTCTATCTTCTCTGTCAACACTTTTGATTGTTCTCTTCTGGCAGCCCTCCAATTCTCCTCATCCGTATCTGAGCTCCATTTCCCAAAGGGCAAGACACTTCTTTACTAGAAGCTGTAAGCACTGCCTAGCACTCTACATCAGCAATTAAACTCAGGCCCTTTGCTCAATTTTCTAAAATAAGCAGAAAGCACACTTACTAATAGAGGCTAAGGTGGTCCAGCTGGCTGTGCATGTGGATGGGGTAGGTCTCTGCCAGGTGAATCAGTTTTTCTATTGCTTCGTAGATGAAAATAATGCAAATTAGGGAGGCAAATGCTTCTTCAGTGAAACGGGTAATGTAGCAGACAAGGGAACTGGCATCAGTTGCCACAAGGACAATACACAGGAAAGCGGTCCACAGTCCAATACAAGCTCGCAGGGAGAGGTATGAAAGAGCATAGTCTCTGAAACAAGACCAAAGTTCATCAGAAAGCATGGATGGGTGGCATTAAGAGACAAGGAGTCAGAAATGTGGTTAATTCAACTCACCTAAACCAGCACTGGAACCCAATTTATCCTAATTCTGACTGCATGCATTTTACTCCTAAATAATGCTCTGGCACAGTTGTGATACAGATTTGCTTCACAGGATATGGGCAAGGATAGGAAAACTGAAAAAAGAAATTGTCTCTTATACATTCCTGCCATTACTACCTAATGTAATTATGATCTTATTCTTGTAGTAAGAGAAAAAGGGGCTGGCCCTACTCCCATGCGCTGCTACTTGAAATATAAAAGGAAAAAAGAAAAGACTGTATAGGAAAAGTAGGGAAACCAGAGCACTCTTGTGCTCCACTATCACTAGCAATATATATATATGTGTATGTATGTATGTATACACACACATATACATACACATATACATATGAAGGGGGATATTAGGCCAAATTACAAATTGACTTGCAATGGAAATGATGAAGTTTGAAGTAGCTAGGAAAAGTCTTTTTAAAGATAAAAAGCCAAGACTTCAATAATGGCTGAGGGATATTAAGCTCTTTAAGAATAGGAGATCTGCTATTTTGGGTATGGTGCTACCTAGGGGCAGGACAACAGACCAAATGTTGTTCTCCTTTCAAGTTTCTTACAATGCAGAATCATATTGGCTGTCTGTAGTCAAACGGAACCCTGACATTTAACCCTGGCAGCATAATCACTAAATATGGTTAGAGTTTTCAGAAAAACAAATGTCTTACTTGCAGAATTTGAACAAAATCTTTTCAAACACAAGCACTGGCCCAGTACTTCCCAGGATGGTGAGAGCCTGTCCCGCAAACAAGGAATAAGCAATCCCAGTCATGGAGGCTCCAAACAAGGATTCAATTGCACTCTGAGAGGAAAAAAAGTCATCACTGAGTCCATAGCCCATCAGTATGAGTAATGTTGGCTTAGGTACATTCCTGACTTAGGTCTCCTGTGTGCCCTGATGGCCATTTGCTTGTATTTCATCTTAGCAAGAGTGATATGTACACACCATCTAATACTCCTGTAAACAGATACTACTTTAATAATTCAGGTGCTCAGATCCATTGACACATCATTCCTTAACTAACTCCTTCAGTGACTCAATTCAGTATTTGAAAATATATAGAAAGCACAGTGATACCATTCACATTACAAGATCACATAGAGTCACTTTAAATCTTATTTTAAAATGGCATCAATATATCCATTTTCCATCACTGAGGCAATAGAAAACTCAACTGAGCAACCAGCTACTGAAGCTGATGTTCAAGCAGAAAAGTCTGTTCTAAAGAGAGAACTGTGTTGTTCTTTGGTACGACGTCAGAAGGCCATGGTAATTCAGAGGAAAAATCCAATCTCTTCAGTCCTAGACCGGGTAATTCCCCCCACCCCGTCCCCAGTGGACTTGGCTGCCCCCACAATATTTTAGGTCTTGCTTGGGACCATTCGAAGTGGTTAAAAGTCCTTACTATGCGTCCCTCGGTGGCTTCTCCGAGCAATCCCCCAAATGTGATGACAGGTGACATGCAGGCACAGTACAGGAATAGAAAGGAGGCCAAACACTGTAAGCTGAGTGCATCCCGGTAGTCGCTCCAGTACCAGGGGGCCTTCCGCTTGATGTCCAACACCAAGCCCCCAAATAGCCTGTGGAAACACAGTAGACAGGCCTCTAACGCAGTCCTTCTTCCCTAAAAGCATGTGAACAGCACGCATTTGAAAGCATTTCAAATGCACTCTGTTTAGAGGTAAGACTTTGGCTTCAGTTTGACCCCAGTACAGATACCTCTCTCAGGTCAGCAGAGTCTCTTTGCAACCAAGGGTATAACTTATGGTAAATTTGAATGAATATCCTAAACATACAAAGAATTAATTTAGATATGCATATTATCCATTTAATAAAAAATTCAAAAAAATTAACATGAAAGCAAGTATTACCTTCAAACTTTAGATTCTGAGCTGTTAGGAGGAAATGTGCAAAACCAACTTAAGGTATTAAAATTATTAGTTTTATTAAGTGTTTTCTAGATAAAAAGCCCCTATCACATGCACTTTCTTACTCTGAACAACTACCCCCCTTACTTGTGAGAAATTAGCATAATAATTCATTTATGCAATTGACAAGTAGGAGCAGATACTTGGTGCTAGGTACTGTGTCAGGCACTAGAGATGCAGCAATGAGCAAGACATGAACAGCCCTGCTCTCCAGGACCAAGTCTAGTGCAGGAGATGGGCAGTGTTGTAAGGGCGCCATGGTGGCATAGAGCAGGGAGGGGCATTTCAGCCATGACTTCAGGGAGGGACTGGGAGTTAGCCAGACGAGGCAGAGGGGCCAGCATGGGTGACACTTAGAGGTGAGAGTGCATGGTGAGTCAAGGTGCTGAGAGATATGAGTGGAGAATACAGTGTGAAGAGTAAATGCCAATAGACAAGACTGGAGAAGCTAAGTCAAAAGGGCCTTGTAAATGATTTTAAGGAATTAAAACTTCATCCTAATAGCATGTCAAGTTACTGAAGAACTGTAAACAGAGGAGTGACATCATCAAACACACATTCTGGAAGGACCACTCTTGTGGTAGTATGATGAATGGAGCACAGATTAGGATGAGAAGTGGATGGATTCGAGAGCTAATCAGGAGGTAGAAATCAACAGGACTTGGTGGCAGGACTTCAGGGCCTCTCTTCTCTTCTCAAAGATCAGACAGACCAAGACCAAGATCTCCCACACTAAGGAGGAGATGTGCTCCCAGTTCAGTCACTTTTTCTAAGAGTGGAGTCACTGCACCAGGATGAGGGCTGTCAGGTGAATAACAGAAAGAGCCACTCAGCATTTTATAGCACAAATCACCTGGCTTCTTCTACCAATCAATGGCACAGAAAACAAGGAAGAGGGACTATTACAGAATGGGAACATAATGACCAAACGCAAACTTTGATTCACTCCTATGTCAAACAAATGAACTCTAAAAAGATGTTGCTAACACAATCATAAAAAGTTTAATATGAACTGAGCATTAGACAATTTAAAGAATGATTGTTAATTTTGTTAGATTTGATAATGGCATGATGTCCTAATCAAAGAGATACATACTAAAGTATTTATAGGTAAAATGTCAGTGATTTGGTTTAAAATAATCTAGAAAACATAAAAATAAAATTAAGTGGGAAGAAATAGATGAAACAAGATTGGCAAAATGTTGGTAATAGTTGATGGGTACATAGGGGTTCATTAAACTATTCTCCCTTTTTTAAATATGTTTGAAATTTTCTATAATAAAAAGCTATTTTTTTAAAACCCACAAGCTATTCTGTCATGGAAGGAGGCTTGGTCAGCTCTTTCTTTCCTTCTCTTGCCCAGGAGCCTGGAGGAGTATGAGGAGGCCTGGATCTGTATGCAAGGGGAGAAGGTCTAGCCAGCAGTTTCTCCTCGAACACTCTCTCTCATCTGGCTAGTACAATGGGTGTGCAGGTGAACACAGGACAGACACTTACCCACCTGCTCTTTTCTGGTGGGTGTAGTTGGGATTCACCTTTCCTCAACTTACAGCAGTAACATCATAACCTGGGCTTGGGCGTAGGGAAGAGAAGCAAAGCTGACCTTGTGACCTGCCTTAATTTTAGCCTATATGGCAAACCTAGCTTAGGTAAAGGAGCTATCTACCTGGGTTTAGTCTAAATCATAAGAGTTCTGCCTCAGGGTTTGGGACCAATGCTTCAGTTAGTAATAAAGCATCAATTTGTCTTTCTCCGCTAGATAAACAGCCTGTTAATAACCTTATAGGCAGCAGTAACTTGTCTGGGACAAGATTCAAGTATTTCTGGGTTCTTAGCTAACATAGTATCTTATTACCATGTGATTATCCCTTTATTATCAGTCACCTTCCTCTGGAGAGCACAATTCTGTGAGAAGAAATCTCCTTGTATAATAGTGACTCCCTACACACACACACACACACACACACACACACACATATACTCTCTCTCTCTCTCTCTCTCTCTCTCTCTCTCTCTCTGAGGCTCCCTGAGATGCTGCCATGATTACTCAGCCCCTAGACGCAGGAGGACAGGAGTGTCTGTGAACAACAGACAAAAGATTTATGTGAAATGGATTTCTGAGAAGCCATAGAAAGGGAAGACATCTATGTGTCTAGCAGTGATTAAAAGCCAGGGAAAGATCTGAGGCTCATATGGATAGTATAACTATAAATTAATAAAATAATTTCTGAACACTTTATGGAGTCAGCCTTATACCTCATTCACACATAAAATCAGACTATGATTGCACATCTATAAGAGATATTCATCAGGCATGGATGCTTCTATCTGTACTTGGGATTTCCTTTCCCTTTCAACACTGTCCTTCACATTCAAGTTTTCTGGGGCAGGAGGCACATAGGGATATAAGTTTAATTTAAGCTTGATGCAAGAAAGGACTTACCTGCGTAGAGGGTCACTAGGCTCTGGAGCATTGACTTAAGGAGCCCTTCCCTGGAGGGCTTTAGAAACAGGCCAGCCATCCAATTGTCTGGTATGCTTTGGAAGAAACCTGTTTGAAGTGTGGGGGGATCATCGAGATAGCAGCTCCTGATTCTTTTTCCATCAGCCCTTCCCAAAAATGGCATCCCCAATAAGGGACATAAATCTACCCTGAAAAACCCCTTTCCAGAGCACCCTCCTTGCCGTAGAGCTTTTGGCCTAGGAACACTCTCGTCATACTTTCTTCTTTGTTACTTATGGCATCCCTGCCTTAGTCAATATTAGGGAGGTTCAAGATCTATCTTAACTCTGGCTTGGAGGATCAGATCATACAGACCTCAGAGTACCATTTCAATTTTGTCTCCTTTTCCACCTTCTTTTTTTTTTTTAAACAGTGAAGAATGTTACTTGTGCAAGTCAGAATCTGATACCAATTAAATGGTGACAGCTTTGCCAATAAACAAGAATATGCTCTTCCATGGCTAGGAAGGGAAACTGCCACAGCGGACAGGTCCCAAAGATACATGGAGTCCTTTCCCACCTTCTTAGTGTCTACTTCACCCTGCCTTCAAATACTTCTCCATCCAACAAGGATAACATTCCTTAAGATGTTATCTAAGCTTTGTTCCAACGTTGTTAAGCATGGCAAGCATAAAACAGTTTTACACCTCAAAGAAACACAACTAATAGTCTGAAGAATTATAAAACCCAGGCTAATGTGGTTTTAGTTTGTGCAGTCCAGGAAAGTACAGAAACGTATACCATGTCCATATGCAAAAAAAGGCTCACATTTACCTCCCACATAATTTGAGACTGAGAAAGAGTCCAGAGCTGGCCTGGAACTGTGATCCCTGATGCAGGCATTATGTTACTTTGCCTAAGGGGCTACAATGGGAGGAAGGTCATATGGCTTGAGGCCCTTTACTAAGGGCTCTAAGGAAAATGACAGGAGCTCAGAAAGAGGAAGCATCTCCCATATGAAGCAGAACTAAGCTCTGAGCCTAGAGCTTCCTTTTAGCTTTGTCAATTCCAGAAGTTCCTGACTTGACATTACAAGATAACTCTTTCAAACTCCATTTGAATTTGTGAGTTAAGATGCTTGAGGTTTGTGAATAAGCATATGATGATCCTGGCAATATGGGATTTTCTTGGGGACATCAGACACCATTTCCAAGATCTTATAACTGTTGAGATCTAATCTAATGGTTCCCCAAACCCCCATGCAGAATTGATGATAAGTGACCCCCTCTAATCTATTCATTTTCTTTGGCACCAAGAGCCACCTAAAATCTTACCTCTGCACAGATATTGGTTTGAGGGAAACCTTGTTGCCCAAAATTCTACTACTTTCAAACTCTAAGTTACTAAGCTGTGGACACCCTTTATGTCCAAAAGATAAATTGTAATTTTGAAATATCAAATCCATACTCAAAACCTTTTCCTGAAAAAATTACCACCTCCCTTAGTACAGAGTCAATCCTGGAACCCCTTCTAAGGACACATGCTTCCCTTGAACTGCCTCTCGATACCAGGCCTCCCCACCCAATTCAGACCTCTCCCAACTTTAAATAAAATGTTTTTTTTAAAGGGGAGGCTGTTCCCTCTTTTCAGTGGCCCTTCCATTGCAAGAATACCTTCTTTCCACCAATGCTCCCTTCCAGAGCTCAGCCATCTTCCCCTACCCTCCAATACATTTTTCCTATCAGAAAACATGCTCCTCTATAGGACAACTGCTAGTCAAATGCCATTCTCTCCTGTTTCTCTGTCTCCTTTCCTGGCTTTTCCCTGAATTTCCAAGATTGGAAAAATAAAATGCTTTCCACAATTCCAAAACAACCCTGAGTTTCCACTGGGTAGAGTGCTGAGGATAGAAGAGTAAGGAAAGCAACCTCAAGCAAGGAGGCACAAAAGAAGAAAGCAAGGGGTTAGAGGACGTAAAAGCTGCTTTCCATGATCTGAGTCCTGCCCTGAGAATCTCTACCCAGCAGAACCTTCTTAACAGCACAGTTTAACAGAGACATAGCTATAGTCTCAACCTTCTCTCATGATCTTGGGACACCTCTGAATGTCACACCAATCCAAAATATCATTCTCTTTTAGCACTTTCTGACCTAGGGAATAAAACCTCCTAGTCTGGGGACCTGCTTCCCTCACCTACCTTCTCCTCGGACATCTGTCCTTAAAATGTTGGCCTAGAAGCCAGGCATGGTGGTTCACACCTGTAATCCCAGCACTTTGGGAGGCAAAGGCAGGTGGATCACTTGAGGTCAGGAGTTCGAGACCAGCCTGGCCAACATGGTGAAACCCCATCTCTACTAAAGAGACAAAAAATTAGCCAGCTGTGGTGGTACGTGCCTGTAATCCCAGCTATTAGGGAGGCTGAGGCAAGAGAATCACTTGAACCTGGGAGGCAGAGGTTGCAGTGAGCTGAGATCGTGCCATTGCATTCCAGTCTCGGTGACAGGGTGAGACTCCATCCCCCCCACCAAAAAAAGTTGGCCTAGAAGAGCAGATTGCCTATTCTGAGGTACACACACCTAAAATAGTACCTATCTTCCTCCCCTAAGAGAGTTTCTTAACCTAAAATGATCACTCAAAATTTATCATACCTAGTCCATTCCATGCTACAGAACAGACATCATTCTGAAAGTATTCATTCATTTAGCAGATATTGAGAGTCTACTCTGTTCAGGGCACTGTGCTGGGTCCTAGTAATATAATGGAGCCCCTTCTCTTTTGGAACAAACAGTCTAGCAGAAAAGACAATAAATCAACTAATAATAATAAAGTAAGATAAAGGCTGCAATGTGGGGAAGGGAGGTCAGAGCTCAATACGGTGATGTTATATAGCATACACCTGACTTCATCCAGAGAGAGTCTTGGAAGGCTTTCCAAAGGAAGTGACGCAAGAACTGAGACTAAGGATATGTAAGAGTTAGCCAGGAGATGAGGAAGAGGAAGAGTGTTCAAATCAGAGGGAACCACACTAGGAAGGACTGGAGGTGAGAGAAAACATGGTGGATGATTTGAGAAACTTGAATGAATGAATATGATATTTGATATATTCATAATGTTTCTAGTCAGTGGTTCCATTTGAAAAGTCATTCTTCAGCCAATAAATTCCCACTACAGAGAAGAAGGTTGAAAGAAAGAGGATGCCTCATTTCTTCACATAACTTCTACCTAATAAGCAGCATTGCTATGAAACATCCCAGGACTTACCGCCCAGTGCGCTGAAGTTCTGGCCCACTGTGACCCCCATGTGGTTCCTGTTCTATGTGGCAAACATTTCCATTTGGAACTCCAGGCATTTTCCTTTTCTCCTTTTAACAGAAGACCACAAAATTAGTAAAGTTAACATCTATTTCTCCCTCCTACTATCAGAGGGGAGTGGCAATGGGATAACCCAAAAGCAACCAAAAATGCCCAAGTGTAGCTTTCAAATTCACTAACTGACTTGATGCAGTTTATCGACTTTACTGAAACATACATACACACACACACACACACACACACACACAATCCTACATAATGTCACCTCCTGTTCCATAGCACCTGACTCCTAACTATGCCTTGCCCAGCAAACAGAAAAATGGGGGCTTTGGCATCAGATATGACCTAAGTTCCAGTTTAAAATCTGCCTCTATGCAATCTTACTTTACCTTAAAATCTTGCCCTAGAAGATAGTTTTACTCTTCATTCGTAAAACTAGAGATAACAGTACCTTTTGAGGGATGTTCCTGGGAAGGCTGAATTTGCATATATAAAGCACCTGGCTGGTGTCTAGTACACAGTAGGAGCTCCTTTCCCATCTTTAATAGGTCAGAAAAATATCAGATACTCTATTTGCTCTCTCTATACAACTTGCTCTTTTCATTTGATGACTTGTATACAATGTAGTCCCAGTAAATGTTCTCTCTTCTCTTCTCTGCCATTTCATATCAATCCTTCAAAATTTGGCTTAAAATTCATCCCCAAGTAATCTCAACTGACGCCATCACACCTGAGCCCTGAGCCAATCTATGTTATCCAGATTCTTTTTTTTTTAAGATGGAGTCTCACTCTGCCGCCCAAGCTGGAGTGCAGTGGCACCATCTCAGCTCACTGCAACCTCAACCTCCCGGGTTCAAGTGATTCTCCTGCCTCAGTCTCCTGAGTAGCTGAGATTATAGGCACCACCATGCCCAGCTAATTTTTGTATTTTTAGTAGAGACAGGGTTTCACCATGTTGGTCAGGCTGGTCTCAAACTCCTGACGTCAGGTAATCCAGCTGCCTCAGTGTCCCTAAGTGCTGGGATTACAGGTGTGAGCCACCGCACCCAGCCCAGAGTCATTTTTATTACTGTTTTGACATTCTAGGTGCACCAAAACAGGGCTGCATCTTGATATATTTAGCATATGCCACATGGTCTTTGCTTTGTCCATGGTGGGCAGTCAGTAAGTGACAATAGTAACACTGGTGATGTGCATACATTACCTGGGAAGGGACATTTTTGGGTGGCTCAATTCTAATGGAGGGATCCCACTCTCCTGGAGGGAGCACCGTCACCTGGTCAAGGAACTCGTCAATCCCTGCCAGGAGATCATCTCGCTCTTTTGCCTTATATGCTACATCATGAAAAATCTACAGAAAAGAAAAAACCCTGAGGAAAGTTAAGAGAAACTTTACATGAAACAATCATCAATGGATATGGTGAAAAATGGATACAACCTCTTGATTTTTATCTCTATTATGGGGATCTGAGATGCAGAAACTTCAGCACTTAGAGAAGTATAAGGATAAAAGGATTTTAAAAAAAAGTGTAGAAATGAGATGCATCAAAAAGAACTAAATATATGTCTGCTAGTATAAGAAGAGATAAGACATGACTCCAAAGGTGTACAAATATGTTATCTCCACAAAGGATGGAAGGAAAAGCAAGATATATTAAAAAAACATTTTTTCAATCAGCTTTCCCAGGCTGAGAGGAAATTTTTCTTGATCATAAAGGTTGGAAACACTGGATAGAATTACTAGTGAAGGTCCTCTATGAATTAAGCCTCTCAGTCAGAGAAATCTGATAAAAAACAGGCCACACCTCCTTCTTCCCCCTAAGGCATATGCCTTGAAAGTCCTACTTTGCAGCTTACAGAGTGGTGCAGTTCTTTCCAGAGTATGCACTGTGGGTTCAATACAATTCAAAATGTCTGGTTGTTTTGGTACAGACTAGTTAAGACATTCATACTACACTGCCTGAGGTCATACCCATGACCTTATACAAACTGATCTCATTTAATGGAACAGGAGTGAGGTTTCTTAATGTAAATAGCTTGAATGTATTTAATTAACCATCTTCTCTTGAAAGTTAAGCCAACCTTAATATATTTCTCTATATATCCTACTTGACAGTAATAGTTTCCCCAGAAAAAGATTTCTCTGTATCCTTGATTACTCAAAAAATGAGAGATAACATAAGAAGAAAAATCCTCTAGAACTTAGTCCTTCTACACTAGGCTCTCAGCTGGACTACTTCCCAGCAGACATTCCAATGGAAAGTATTTTATCCCCAACAACTAGCACAGTGCCTGGCACAGAGTAAACATTCAATAAATATTTATGAGATGGAAGAATGAAGCAGAACTTGCACATACCTCATCTGTCATGATGGTGGCCATGGATCTGCCAATCTCATGATACTGCTGACCTTTCCCTACTGGACCCAGTAAGATAAACAAAAATCTGGCAAAACACACAGAGGAGGAAATGATGTAAGTAAATATAAAGGAGTGCCATCTTAATCCTGTCTAAATAGCATAAGATTTCTCTCTCCTATTATATAGAAATCATCACTGTACCTTCAAAGAAAAGGAGACAGTAATAAAGGAACACTTTGAGTTGCCTTGACCTAATAATAGCTCCACTATGGGCATTCGAAGCTATTGTGTGGCATCATTCAATAATGTGGTTATATCTCTTATGGTTTCCATAGACACAATTCCTAGCTGTAGAAAAGATGTTTTTTCAAAACATGGCATTGTGGTGCAAATTCAAGGTTATCTGAATTCCATTTATTTTTCTAATAAGAAAATGATGGGGAGAGGAGAGGGATAAGAAGGTTGAAATGATCAAGCCTTACAGACGTGTCTAAATTTTGTTCTGGACATCTGAATACTCCCTGTAAGTAGCAGGGCTCTGAATCACCAGCATCACCACCTTCAGAGCATATGAATAGCCTTTTGAACAAATGTGTGCACATCTGCAAACCATATAAACCCTGACAGAATTGTATAAAGAGAAAAAAATACCTTTATTATGAGACGTTTCCCTGGGATATGGCTTTATAGAACTGAGAAGATAACACTTGGCTTCCTATTTTAACAAGTTATTGGCCCTTGCTATGTCCTTTGAATGCTCTTCAATTCTCTATTTCCAGGGCTATAATTACTGTGCAGTTACAGCCTTAGAAATCTCAGAATTCCTCTTCTGGTAGTTAATCAAATACACCTCAATTTTCTGAGATTACTGCTGATTTTTTTTTTAAGACAGGGTCTGACTCTGTTGCCCACACTGGGGTGCCATGGTGCAATCATAGGATTCTAACTCACTGCAGGCTCAAACTCCTGGGCTCAAGTAATCCCCCTCCCTCAGCCTCTCAAGTAGTTGGGACTAGAGGCACACAACAGCACATCTGGCTCTTCTGCTGAATTGTAAACACCATTCCTAAAATTAATTAATTCTAAATTTCAGTATTAACTGGTTTCTTCTACCACCACTACATAAATTTGAACTTTGGATAGAATGCATGAGTTTTATCTTTGCCTTTACCTTGTTGGGATTGGCACTTCTGTTAGGCCTGAGAGAAGAACAGCTGGAGACAGCCTCACAAAGGCAACAATGGGACGGTCCAAAATATCCACCTCTCCAACCAGGACATTGGAGGCCTCAGCCCCAGTAGGAATTTTTTTCATGAAATGAAGGTCTACCTGAAAGTCCAAAAGAATCCTCTGACAACTTGGGAACCACAACCTTAAATATCATTTTTAAATTTTTTATTTACTTTTTTTTGAGACAGAGTCTCACTCCATCACCCACGCTGGAGTGCAGTGGCATGATCTTAGCTCACTGCAACCTCCACCTCCCAGGTTCAAGCAATTTTTGTGCTTTAGGCTCCCTAGTAGCTGGAATTACAGGCATGCACCACCATGTCCAGCTAATTTTTCTGTATTTTTAGTAGAGATGGAGTTTTGCCATGTTGGCCAGACTCATCTCAAACTCTGGCCTCATGTGATCCACCTGCCTCAGATTCCCAAAGTGCTGAGATTACAGGTATGAGCCACTGCACCTGGCCCTATCACCTTAAATATCAATCACCCTCCTCATACCTTACACTCATATGTCATTTTATGTTAGCAAATGTTTTCTCACACTATTTTATTTGATCTTTACAAAAACCCCAGAAGGAGGATATGACAGATTGTATTTGTCCCACTTAAAGAAAAAAAATGAAGCATCTGAAACCCACAGAAGTGAAGTTGCCCAGGACCATAGAGCTTTTAAGGTATCGATTCAGATTTTAAAACTAGCTATTCTGATTTCAATCCCATTCCTCCAAGCTTCCTCCAAGAGAACTGTTTCTGAAGCTCTGGGTCAATTCTTTCCCTTTTTAAATACTCAAATGTTTTGTCAGAGGTTTCAAGTTTTCTAAATAAAATGAAGAGCCTTATGAGCAGAGAAAGTGACATGACACTATCTGTGTTTTAGAAACACAGCGTTAAAGATAGACCAGAGCAAGGAGAGGCTGGAGGCAGGGAGACCAAAGCTTGGACCAGAAGCTGCAGTGAGGCACTGCTCCTGCAGAAGGCCTCAGATACCGAAGTCACAGTCCTCAAGGAGAGCTTTAACCAAGAGTTCGTCTTAGGAGACATCTGTCTCTAAATAGATACCCAAAATATGGTTTTGGCAAAACCCTTGGGGGTGAGAAGAACTGCTGAAGAGCAGGTACCAAAAAAATAACTGAAAAATCCAGAGATCTGTGTTAGGGAAGATTCTCAATAGCTAGTCTCAGTTTTCAGCATGTTAAATCTGGAGAAAGAAACTGTTGAGTCAGCTTCATCGAGGCTGAAGTAGAAGGGAAAAGACATGCCCAGATGGGCCTCCTTTTATGCAGAAAGGGCTCTAGTCTTGGGAAAAGCGTCTTGAAACACTAAACCTTACCCAGATTCCAGAAATTGAACTCTGGATTCCACTAAAAAGAACCTTAGGCCTAGAAGCCAATTTCCTATGATTCTGCTTACCTTGCTTAAATCCACAGGACTATGTTCACAATTCACTCCATTTTTTACTTCAAGACTTGTAGTTGGAACAGACTGAGGAGACACGGTTTGACCTATTTGGAGAAAATCAATCAAAATCCTGAGTCCCTGCCCTTTTCCCCTCTGACACACCCCATCCATCCGTCAACTGGCTCTGCCTTCTCCTGCAAAGCCTACATAGAGAAGAGGTTAAGATGATTACGAAGTCAAGACCCACACACACCTTTCTCCTTACTTACTAGTTAGTGGTAAGGGGAGGACAGAGCTCTTACTACTTCTGCACCTTCTTTCTGAACACATTTGTGACCCTCTTTTATTTCTCTACTAAGGCAGTGATCCTTAACCAGACATGCTTATGAGAGACCTCTATGGAAAACTTTTCAAAAATATAGATTCCCAGGCATATCCCCTGCTCATGGTGTTTCAGTATGGGTAATATTCAGGAAATGAATGTAGATGAGGCCCTGCCTGACCACAGGAAAAGGAACCGATCAGCAGCTGAAATTCTGAGTGTTTATCATCCACCGTGCATCTGGCTAAGGGCCTTACATAGATTAACTCATTGAAGTTCACAATAAATTTACGGAGTAAGTCCTATCAGTATTTTTATTTTACAGGTAAGAAAGTGAGACTTAAAGAGGCTTAGTAGATTGCCCAAAGTCATACACTTTGTGAGTGGTAAAGCCAGAATCACAAGCCTACAAGTCTGACTCAAGAGCCTCCACTACTGTATTTTGCCTCTCTAATCTAAGACATTTGTCTACTCCTAAGAAGCTCCAGTTTACCTTCTCTGGTCTCCAATTATCCCCATTATGGATATCTCTCAAAAGCTACATCAGTTCTGAGGCCACCCTGGGGCATAAGTCCCTCACCTTAGGTCCACTGAGAACTATCTGAGGAATGCATTCCTAGTGTTCTGAGAGAGAGATGGGCAGCAGCCCCAGCCATCCACCTTACCAGTCTCCAAAAAGCACTAAGTGCCTAAGTGGACATGGAAACATATTAGACAAATACAGCCCCGACCCCTAGTAAGTCAGCATCTCCAACTAGTTCCCAAATTTCTTATTAATAAAGAGAGAAAAATCACCTAATAATCTTACCATGTTTATCCATCGAATGTGGATCGGACTGCTTCTTGCCAACCTCAGCAAAGGAGCGAACAATGGGAATGAGGTTGTTTCTCTTCTTTTCATTCTGATGATGATGCTTTTTGAGAAGGGCTTCCCGCACTTTAACCCTCATGCTGTCATTCAGGTCACTGGACAGTTCTTGCTGATCCAGGATCAGGTCTGGAGAGTAGGCACTCACATGAACACTCAGACTGAGGGTTAATGAACCCAAGGAGGCCAACATCAGGTGGAGTGGAGTAAAGGCATGGAGTAGAGGGAAACAGCTCCACTAGAGCTATTGAGGTGCAATTTCAGCTTCATGCCTGAAAGTGCTGTTTGATGCTAGTGACTGTGAAAAGTTATACTTTGTTCATGCAACAAATTATTATGATTGGGCATAGAAACTATTGAGTACTAGTACAACAATTTTTATAAATGAGGAAACTGAGGCCCAAATGCTAGAAAATTCTCCAAGGTCTTACATCTAGTAGTTTGCAGAGCTGGGATTCAAATTCAGGACTATATAATTTGAAAGCTCACATTATTACCTACTTTGTTCTGTCATTTGCTAAATTTTCCCTACATTCCCTTCCTCCAAGATTTTGACATTGCTGTGATTGTCAAGAAGAATTATAACTGTAGAACTCCAAAGGGCTATTTAGAAGAGGAATCTATAACAAAAATTAAGTTAACTAACCACTTACCCCAGACAATTACCAACAAGCATCACCTCGAAACCTATCAAGGCCAACCGAGTTGAGGGGGAAAAAATTTCAATACCTAGGGATAAGTGTCAGTAAACATAGCAGTTATCAGTATGGGTTCTGGAGTTAAAGGCCTACATTGCTTCCCTCTTCTACCACTTTCTAGCTGTGTGATCTTGGGCAAGATACATACTCTCTCTATACCTCAGTTCTTCATCTGTAACATGGAGCTCATATTACCTATGTTAGAAGGGTGTTACAGAAAATTAAATGAGATTATATAGAGAGAGTGCTGATTCTCCTGATACACTTTACCTAAACTTATCACTAAATATTATGACTATATTAGGTACCTGATGTGAAGAATCATAGCACTTTTACTTCAGTCCTACATAAATACTTCAAAAGCCTCCCAAAACTCTTAACCAATCCTCAATTTCTAATTCCATCCATGACTATCCAAGTACTAGAAGCAATAAATGAGGATAATCTATTCCATAATCAAGCTGAAGAGCCATATTTCTGTATGTTTAACCTTTATATTCATTGGTTCCTTCCCCACCCCACCCCCCAATATTCTAATCATGCTTCAGAACCCTTCATCTTGGGGGGGAAAAAAAAAGAACATCCACCTCATGTCTCCCTCTATCTACTGCCTCCTGTCTCTATTATCACCTAAAGTTCTCAGAAGAAAAATTAGCCATCCCTTACTGCCACTGCCAACAGTGCAGGTGACGTCTCACCTGAACTACTGCAATGGCTTAATGCATTTCTCCCTTCAATTGACCCTCTATATTGCTGTCATAATTATCTTTATAATATGCAAAATCTGATTGATCATTACCCTGTCCAAAACTCTCCAGTGGCTGCTGTCGTTTACAAAGAGTTTTAATAGTTACAAACAGCTTTAATAGCTCCCAGGGAATCTTCTCCCTAACAAACAACCTTTTAAGGGACATTCATGGAATTTCAGACAAATAGTCAAAAGTTAGCAAAATGTGACTCTAATGGTGGACAGGAGAATTCCATTTTTCCCAGGCAGTCAGAGCAATACTTCTGGAGCACCTCCTTGAAAAAGAAGGGGACCCAATATCCCATCAGTGCTTATCCCTCCCCTGGGTCCTCCTATGATCCCAGAGAGAGAGAATTACTTGAATACTTGAAATAGAGAAAGGTTTGGTTTCTTTAACCTGTCCAGCCAAACAGAACCAATTCAAGGGAAAAGTCCCTCATGCACCCAGGTGTTTCTCCATCCAGGCCCCAAATATACTAACTTTACACTCAATTACATCAGGAAGCACAATCAGACGTCTCCCCTTCACATCTTACTGAAGAAGTAGGGGCACTTTGGCTCAAGTTCCTGCATATCTGCCCTAGATGCTATAATTTAAAGTCTTTAATTCTGTTTACTCTATTTTCTACACACAACTTCCAGTTGCCCCTTTCTCTAATTACTATCAAGCATATCTCTGTTGTTGCAATTATTTTAATTGTCATTTCCACGGCTATTTCCCCTATTTAAAGGTGAGCTCCTTGAAGGTAGGAACCATTTCTTTCTCTTTTTTTTTCTTTTTTAAGAGACAGGGTCTCTCACTCTATTACCCAGGCTGGAGTGCAGTGGCACAATCTTGGCTCACTGCAGCCTTGACCATCAGGGCTCAAGCGATCCTCGTGCCTCAGCTTCTTTAATAACTGGGACTACAGGTATAAGCCACCACTCCCAGCTAATTTTTCTATTTTTTGTAGAGACAGGGTTTCACCATGTTGACCAGGCTGGTCTGGAACTCCTGAGCTCAAGTTATCTACCCACTTCAGCCCCACAAAGTGCTGGAATTACAGGCATGAGCCACTGCACCCGAGGGGACTTTACTCCTCCTTGCCTAGCACGTCATCAAGTATATAGCAGATACAAAATAAAATATTTGCTGAATGAACAGACAAATGAAAATTTAACACCATGTCATTTGAATCCCATAATACACCTGTGAAGTAAGTAGAGTCACTTATTCACCTGAAACCCTTCCCACAGCCAAGGACACTGAGGCCAGGAAGGTTGTGGCTTGCCCAAGGACATACAAGCCACCGTATTCTTTCTGCCACACCACACTCTTTTTTTCCCCACACTTCTTAAATTCATAAGAAAGTCTCTCTATTTTCCCTTCCCCAACCTTACCTGAAATTTCTTCTATGCTATTTGCACGCATATCCAGAAGGACTGTTCCATTAATAAGGCAGCTCCTTAGCTCAAACAGACTGTGCAATGAAAGGGTTGCCACATAAGGCTTGCTCCAGCGTTCTCCTCCATCTTCAACATCTTCTTCAAACTTCAGCCACCTGAAAGCATTACAAATAGCTAGAGGCCAAAGATAGAAAATGAAGAATTTTCAAGAGAGCATCTTCAATGTAAGCCACAGAGGAAGCTATCTGAATAGTCATACTGAGCATTGTAAAATCTAATCTATATGTTCAGGGTACATTGGTAAGTTAAAAAAGCAGGTAATAGAACACTACAAGATTGAGTATAGTTTAATTCCATTCGTAAAGAAAAATTTAAAAGTCAAACATATACATGTATAAGACATCAAATATTATATTCCTCATTAACCCTGCAGTTATGGGATTACAGATAATTTTTTCTTCTTTTTGCTTATCTTTATTCTTAAACATTCTATAATGAACATGCATTACCTATACAATTGAAAAATAGGTTTAATCTCTATCACTTGGACACACTGACAAATCACATTAATAAAATGACATTTTTCTTTTTATCTCTGTCCTGTGTGACCTTTAGTGTTCAGTGTTCTGTGTGACCTTTAGAAGTATGCCAAGACAGAATAGCAAAAGACTAATTTCCTTTTCACTTGATACCAGGTCAACTGGCCTGTTTAAATCTCTCAACCCATAACATTCACAATACAGCAGGCATTCAGCAAGAGCTGCTTCAGTGAGAGCCGGAGCCAGGCTTTGCTAATTACCCACCTCCCTCCTTGCCTGAGTCTCAGGCATCATCTGTAAGGTTCACTGGTCAGTTACTAGAAGAGCCTAGACATGCCACCTGAGGGCTCTTCTGGGATTTGAGTCTCAGACAAGCAGTTATTCTACAATCACTCCAGGAAGCCAACAGTCAAACTGGTTATAATGCCAAGGGTCTCTATGAGGTTTAATTGTCCCAGAGGAAGTTAAAGTCTCAAAAGCTCTAACTGCCAGTGAATTTGAACCCTGTGGTTCACCTGCAGAAGAAGTCTGGACCTATGCTATGTCTGCTTAACTAGGTCCCCACCAAGGTGGTCCTGTCCACATCTTCTAAGCCAGAACTATAGTAATACCAAGATAGCCCGTAAACTTACTCTGAGCCCCAAACAAATGAGAGGAGACCCCTTGAATATCCCATGTTTATTTCACCAATCCCATGCTCCAGGTTAACTGGCATAGGTATCACCAAAGGTATCACAAAGAGGCCAACATCAAAGATCTCCACCAGAGACCCTAGAATGTCAGTCCCCATGTCAGTTACAGCTTCTCCCAAGAAGAAAAAAAGCAGGCAGACCTCTCACTTGCTGAAAGGTACACATTTGCCTATCCAAGCAGATCTTGATACAGGCCATTTTAGGGCCTCACCTGGCTGTTTCCTTCCACTCAGCATCTTCTCCCTCTTTCATACAGATCTCATCCAGCTCTGTAAACAGCTCATGAGGCACATGCTCTTCATCTTCCTCGGTGCCAAGAATGAACTGAACACGCTGAGATGGTGTGTCTAGGAAATCAACCAAAGAGAAAGGTCTGCTGTAGCCTCACACTTAGAACAGAAATATCATTTCGCCTTACCTAACAACTTTAGGAATATATATAGACAGCCATGAACGCAGATGAAAAAGATTTCTTTATTCTCAGAGAAAAAGCTACTCTGTACAAGTAGTTTCATGAGAGAAAAAAATTATGAATGAAGACCACTTAAAGAAAACTCACAAGAAACTGGAAAACTGATGAATTTGATCAAAATGATTGGCTAATTCTCTAGCAACGGATTTTACCTATTATGATATTGATTTTAGGGGGTCAGAACTGTGAAGTTTTCATGAAAATATTTTTGACTCTTAAGAGGCATTTCTTCTTGGAAGCAAGCTCTGAAAATCCTACAGAGAGCTGGAGAATCAAGACCAGCTGCTAATGTCAGTCACATGTCCCCTGAGACTCCCCATGCCTCTCGGCCATGGAAACCCGCCCTTCTTCTCCCAGTCTCCCAAGGCCATTACCATGAGCCAGGGCTTCCAGGCCTTCCTCCCCCTGACTGGCTCCTTTGCCACGCCCTCGTCTCCGGTGCTTCTGGCCATGAGTGCGGTGGTGCCGATGGCTCTGCCGGCCCAGTGGCATCCGAACTCCCACGTACAGAGTTCTATGACCTAGAAAGAAGTAGAAGGTCTGTGGAGAGAACTCCTTTAGTAGAAAAATAAAAAGCCTAGTATAGTTAAGAAAAAATATCACAGTTCTTTGGCCTGGTCACAACTCTGAAATAACAAAACTTCAAAGATTTCCAGGAGTAAAGACACAGAGATTTTGGAGTTGAGGGTCTCTTCCTTTATGCTGCACATGCCTGCAAACTTCACAGAGATCTTGTGAAGACTGAAAGAAATCATGTGCTTTGCAAACCGTAAAGACTAATTCAGATGTTATGGTTATGACAATGACAATTTGAGTGATTTTCTTCTTTTTCGAGACAAAGTCTCACTCTGTTGCCCAAGCTGGAGTGCAGTGATGTGATCTCAGCTCACTGCAACCTCCACCTCCCAGGTTCAAGCAATTCTCCTGCCTCAGCCTCCTGAGTACCTGGGACTACAAGTATGCACCACCATGCCTGGCTAATTTTTGTATTTCTAGCAGAGATGGGGTTTTACCATGTTGGCCAGGCTGGTGTTGAACTCCTGACCTCGTGATCTGCCTGTCTCAGCCTCCCAAAGTGCTGGGATTGAGTGATTTTTTTAAAAGGCAACACAGTTGCTCTATGACAAGTGTGGCAGGTCTTGGCAGGGAGGCAGAAAAGTGGTTAAGAGCACAAGTAAGGCTCAAATCAGCCCACCTGGGTCCAAAACTCAATTCCATCATTCCCTAGCCAAGTGACCTTGAACAATTTAATCTCTCTGTGACTCATCTTTAAGAAGAAATATTAAAAGCTTGTTATTTAAACTTGGAGTTTTCATAAGTAGTAAATAAGATTTTGCATGCAAAATGCTTAACACAATGCCTAGAATAAACTGTAACAGCCTCGGATGTATTCATCCTAGGATCACCTTCCATTATTTTATTTTCCGCATTGTAGAATATACAATCTAGAGCAATACTAAAAGAGACTAGTTATAAGTCATGAGAAGGGTGAGGTTAGGGTTAAAAAAAGACATTAAATATTGTACAAAGAGAAGGGAACATGAGAAAATAAGTGACCCAATAGTGTTCCCTCCCTAGTCCCTCCACTCCTATTCCTTCTTTTTATTCTTGAGACAGTATCTCACTCTGTCGCCCAGGGTAGAGGGCAGTAGCATGGTCATATCTCACTGCAACCTCGAACTCCTGGGTTCAAGCAATCCTCCCACCTGAGTCTCCCAAGCAGCTAGGAATACAGGTGTGCACCACCACACCCAGCTAATTTTTAAAATTTTTTGTAGAGATGGGGTCTTGCCACATTGCCCAAGCTGATATCAAACTTCATGCCCCAAGCAATCCTAGTGTCTCCACCTCCCAAAGTGCTGGGTTTACATCCAGCCTCATTCCTTCTATAAGCCTGCTTTGGTTTTGATCCTGATTTCCAGGTCTCTGTCACCTCTACCTGGCTTTCCCTTGCCTTCCTGCCAAACCTGGAGCCCAGAATCAGTAGCTCTGGGGCTGCTGATGCTCCCATGCCCAGTGCACCATGCCTTAGTCTTCTCCCATTTCTGCCTGGTTACTGCTGCTCAGCACTCTAGATCTCAGACCCATTCCCCACATCTTCCACCAAAGGAGCTGTTCTAATCCTTACCCACTGTCTTCAAATCCACAACCTTATCTACATTCCTTCCTGCTGAGAACAGGTGACATTCCATCAGTTTTTTAATTTTCTTTTTTTTTCCTTTCTTTTTCAGACAGAGTCTCACTCTGCCGCCAAGGCTGGAGTGCAGTGGTGTGATCACCACTCACTGTAGCCTCGAACTCTCAGGTTCAAGTGATCTTCCTATATAGCTGAGACCACAGGCGTGCACCACCACACCCTGGAAATTTGTTTGATTTTTAGTAGAGACAAGCTCCTGACATGTTGCCCTGGCTTGTTTCAAACTCCCAAGCACAAGCAATCCTCTGGCCTCAGCCTCCCAAAGTACTGGGATTACTGGTATGAACCACTGTACCCAGCCCTCACTTCAGGTTTTACTGAGAAGACATGGAAGAAGTTCTTCTCTTCCTCAGTCTGGCTTGCTCTCCTCTGCCAAGCTGAGCATGCTAATGAGTATGACTCTATCCCATTGCCTCCCACACTCCTGGGGTCCTGTTGCTTCTGTTATCCTCAGTCTCTCCTTTCCATCCATTCCTGCCACAGATTTTTCCTGACTTCTTAAAGAGAAACCTTCCCAAGCAGTGATACTCTCCCATGTCCTCTTTCCTTCTCTATCAAACCATTTCCAAAAACAGTCACACCCTAACTCCCTTTCCTTACCACTTCCTTGTTCCACAGCCTCTGCATGTGGCTTCTGACCCCAGTCTCTGCTGAAGCTTCCCTCGGTAGGGACACCACATCACTCATTCACCAAATCTCTATCATCTTACATCTCTCTCAGCTTAGTTCAAAAGACTTTCTTGAGAGCCCACCATGTTGCAGGCAGTATCCAAACCACTTGGACGCTCTGGGCTCCCTGAGCTGCAGTGCCACTGCCCTCCCCTGGTTCACCTGCATTACTCTGACTGTGCTGCTCCAGCCCCCAACAAGCCACCAAAGGAAGGCTCCTCAGATTTCTGTCCTTGGCCCTTTTCTTCTCTCTTTTTAGTGCTAAACACGCTTCTATTTTCAAAGTTCACTTTTACAAATGACCTTCAAATCTTTATCTACAGTGATTGAACATGTCACAAAGCAAAGTCACCATCCTCCATCTCAAATCAGTCTTATACTCATTCCGTGTTTCTATTCACAGCCTTGCCATTCTCTCAACTTCCTAGGCTTGAAACCTGAGTGTTACCTTAGATTTTCAACTCCACTTTCTTTCTCCATCACTGTACATTCTATAGATTAAGGCCATTAAACCACCCACTTGGACAAAGCAGGGGTTCTTTCCTGTCTCTCATACTAAATTAACCCTGCAAACAAATCCTCCTAGTTACAGCTCTGATCATGGCTCACCCATGTGAATTCAGGACCTTCAAGCTCAGTACTCAACCTCATTTTTAGTCTTTTCTTCTTTTAGTACAAATTATATATTCAGTGGGAAAATAAAATGAAAGACCTCTCAATAACTAAGTAACAAGCTCAAGAGAAATAAAAAGTGGAAATCCTACATGCTCACAGAAAATCAACATTTTGTGGGGGGGAGTAAAACCTAGAGATGCGTACCTGTCATGTACCCCAGCAACCGAAAGGTCTGGTTTTGACTCCACCTCCTCTTCGTGGCCTTGGCTACTGTACCCACCATCACCTCATACTCTTTTCTCTATTAGAACCAAACCGCTATTCCACAAATGTGCCAATGCTTTCTGGACACTAACTTGGCTCACTTATTCAAGATGCACTGCAAATGCATCTTCCTTCTTGGTATTATTTCTGATCTCCCCCATCAGATGTGCTGCTTCATTCCTTTAAATTCCCAGTGCCAGCCCAGGCACAGTGGCTCAAGCCTATAATCCTAACACTTTGGGAGGCCAAGGCAGGAAGATTGTTTAAGGCCAGGAGTTTGAGACCAGTCTAAGGAACTTAGTGAGACCTCATCTCCACAAAAGGTGTAAAAAAAAAAAAATTAGCCAGGTGTGGTGATATGCACCTATAGTCCTAGCTATTTGGAAGGCTGAGATAGTAAGATCACTTGAGTCCAGGAGTTCAAAGCTGTAGTGAGCTATGATCACACCACTGCACTCCAGTCTGGGCAACAGAATGAAACCCTATCTCTACATAGATGGATGGATGGATAGATAGATAGATAGATAGATAGATAGATAAACAGACAGATAGATAGATTCCCAGCACCCTTGGTTAGCGCTTTTCTCATGTACTTATTTCTGCTTTGCATTAAAGTTAAGCAGCTATCTCTCTTATTCTCCACTCTTCACTTGCAAGCTCCTCAGTGTCCCAGGTTAGACCTTTCTCTCAGAATGCCTATATAATCAAGCATAATGTTTCACTCATGGTCATTGTTCCACAAATGTTCAGCAAATAGAATATCTCCTAAGTATCTCCCTGCGGAGCATAAGCCCTTAGGACCTCCACAGGAGTACATAATCTGACCTAAGAGGGCCTCTGACTGTGACCTGAAAGAGGCCACTAAAGGAACATGTAACCAAAGTGAATGTGTTTAGGGTAAATAAAGTACTCACCATGGGATGGGAAGATTGATAAAGTCCTAACTGACCTGAGAATGGAGAGCTTCATCAGGAAGACTTCCCTGAGAAGGAGACTTTATGGGAAGAGTTGCCAACTCTTAATCTTCTTCTCTTCCCAGTAATGGGGTTTCCTAAGGCTGCACTCAACTTCCCTGACAGTGCTCTCCACTTCCAAATCAGGTTAAAGTGCCTTGGGTACCACTCTAACACTTCTTTCTCTATTTGTCTCTCCTTTTATTTGCTCTCCCTGTTTTCCAAATTCCAAAGTGATAAAGCAAAATAAAAAAGAAACAATAAGGATTAGAGGAGATGATCAGAGATCTGCTAGAATCCCTAGCAGATGAGAGGCAGGAGGATAAAATGTTTAGTATCTGGTGGAATCATACTTCTCATCCTCCTGTCTCAGGAGAGTCCTCTGTTGCCTTGTGTATATCTCAGGGCATTTTTAACAGGCAGATCCCTGAACATAATGTAGTCATCTGTAGGGGGGAGATTCCATAAGCACCAAGGCTGTAGCAAAAGGCCTCAGCCTATTTTCATATAAATAATGAAGAAGAAACTAATTAGAAATATAACTGTAGTAGTTATTAGTTATTCATATGTGATCTTAATTATTCATAGGTGATCTTAATTCTTTTACTAATGCCTTTCAGGTGAGAAGTGTGAACCTGGGGTGACATTGTGAAATTAATGACACTAAGGCAAGATGCTCTAAGCCCTCTGTCAAGCCCGCATAAGGGCTGCTGGAGGGCGCCTCAGATGTGTGGCACCAGTGCTGTGAAAGCGCCTGCTGTTTAGCTAGCTAGGGAAGGAGACGTCCAAAATGGCCCAGACATCGCCTTCCTGGGGAAGTTTGGAGAAAACTCTGCTTCTCCAAGCTCTTGTGGTAAGGCCTGATGGCTGTCAGGTAGGCTTGCAGACATCTGGAGGCTTAACTGTCTCTATGTGATGCTGTGCCTCAGTGGTCACGTTCCACGTCTACTCTTATGTTCTACTTCTGCACCTGGTTCCTTTTGTCTTAGAAAAGATAATCAGCAATAGTAATATAAATCTTAAATGTTTTAGTTCTTTCTTGATAAGTATGGAAAAGGTGCTGATGCATTATGTTCCTTACCTCAATTCGGGTGCCAGAAATTCCTGAGTCCCTACCTGAACAACACGTGATGTACTTGACCCTATCACTGCCACGCCCTATCTATGCTGCCCCCAGTCACCGACCACCAAGGCCATGCCCTACCTACCCTGCCCCCAGATTTGCAACTCAATAAAAATCAGAGCGTCCAGGCATTGGGGGCCACTGCTGGTCTCCGCGATTTGGGTAGCATTGGACCCCTCGGCCCAAACTCTCTTTTCTCTATCTCTGTGTCTTGTGTCTTTTATTTCTACAATTTCTCGTCTCCGCACCAGACAGGAGGGGCTCACAGAACCCTGTAGGGCTGGACCCTATAATCATCTTGCAAATTCATAGAAACAAAAACATAGAGCCAGAGGAGGTTCTGCTAAGATGTGAGATTCCAGACCCTGACATTATCAGTATAAACTATAAAGAGCATAAAGCGTGAAAAGGCTAAATTGAATACCATCTTAATAAAATACTATTTGTTAACTCATAATGTTCTATTACAGTATGTTAATGAAATCCCTGTAACACTGAGACCAACCCAGGTGGCATTAGCAGCAGACTAGGGTCACCTAATTGTGCCAGATCCTGTCCCAAGGGCTGGGGTTACAATAGTGAACAGCACAAAGTCTTCAGGACACATATTCTTGTTGGGGAGGAAAGACATTAAAACAAAAAAGTATCATTGAAATATTATTACCATGAACCAAATAAGGTAAAATGCTAGAGTGTCTAGGGCAAGGGGTAGGATGGAGAAGAGAGACTTTAAGATGATTAGAGGGGATATCTGAGTGATAAGGAGAGAACATAAGAAAACCTGGTAAAAGAGTATTCCAAGAAGGGGAAAGATCAAGTGCACAGGTCGTAAGGTGGGAATGTGCAGAGTTGGTTCTGAGGCAAAAGAATAGCCAGTAGGGCCAGAGCAAGGTAGAAAAGGGAAGGAAAGGAGATGGACAAGGACAGAAAAACAGGCAGGGACAGGTCATGAAGAATCTATGGGCTGTGAAAAGCATAATTTCATACTGAACGACCACTTCTGGCCAGGCACAGTGATCCACACCTATAATCTCAACACTCTGGGAGGCTAAGGAAGGAAGATCATTTGCATTCAGTGGTTCAAGGCCAGCCTGAGTAACATAGCAAGACTCCAACTCTACAAAAAATAAAAAATTAGTCAGGCATGGTAGTGCATGCCTATAGTCTCAGCTACTCGGGAGGCTGAGGTGGGAGGATCACTTGAGTCCAGAAGATTGAGGCTGCAGTGAGCCTTGATCTCACCACTGCACTCAGTCTGGGTGACAGAGTAGGACCCTGTCTCAAAACAAACTTGAAAACTAAACAACCACTTTGATTGGCCTCTAAAATGATGACGTAGGTGTTGTAAAATCTAATACATCTAGATAGAGCTGGATTTGGGTTAAGAACAGCCTCAGTGAGAAGTGACTTTCAGTTCTTCAATAGAGCCATCCCAACCATGGGTTTCTTCTCCCCTAAAAACTCCACAAAGAATTACTGGCCAGGCTAGAACCTTTACTTCTCCTTGCTCCTCGAGCCCATTCCAAATACTTCCACTGGGCCGCTGCTGGTATATTGCTAGCATTATTTAATTTTAAAGGAGAAATTAAGGAGGCAGTGATTGGATATTAGAAACTACATTATTAGAGTTCATCTTATTGGTTTAAATTACTCACTGTCACTGTTAAAGTAAAACAAGGAGGACGGGCCAAATGGCTTCTTGAGCTTGTCCAGATGATGGCTAGTCCAGGTTCTAATGTTCGAGTCCTATGAAAGTTTCAGGCTAGGTCATTCTTCAGAAGACATGATGGTTCAATTGTTCTCACTGCCCTGACTTATTACTGCACAAAGGGACCCCAGAAGGGGCTTAGTAAATGTTTCCTGAGTGAATAATATACGGTTTTGCTTGATATCTAAATTCCTACTAGGTAGATTTGACGCATAATGGGGAAGACATCCATCCTATAGACACCCTTGATGGTTCTGTAGGAAGTAAGGTAAAGCTTACTTTAGTACAATCAATTCTCACAAACATTAGCCAATCACAATGCCTGCCTTTTGAAAATACCAGAGATAGGCAGAAATGAAATCAAGTTCAGCAGGGCGTCAGAGCTAAGACGGACCAAGTGGCTGTCAGAAAATCAGGCATCAGTTTCTAGTCCTGGGATTCTGAAGCAAGGATTTGAATTTTCTGAGTAAAAACTGGCAGAAAAGATGACAAACAGACACTAGGAAATGAAGATAGCACCAATAAAATCCAGTCCAACTAACTGGATTCTGGTCATCCACTGACTTCATTAAACTAATTCTGTGATCACTTTCTTGGTCATTAAACCGCTCTTTGCCTGCCTCTTGTACCTACCAACTCACCCAAATCCCATTTCTTCTCATCTAATTCCCCTTTCTTTTTCCAAAAAGGTCAAACCTAGTCTTTTGGAACTATCTGTGTGCAAATAAAGTATTCTAATTTAGTAAAAATTGTGGGAAAGATGTAATTTTAGTGTATATTTTTAAAAATAAGTATATATTCATATGCAGAGAGGAATCTTTAATGAAATGGCTATGAATCATGTGAAGCAGGACAGGAACGCTAGGTGTGACCTACCCTGCTGATGGAGATTGGGCTACCAAGGTACAATGCAATACATGCACATTGTTTACTCAGCACCCACACAGAGCTCATTAGCACATACAACAGGGTGCTCTGTTCCTCTGGGCTTACAGGCTAACTCAAAATCAATAACTGCGGGGGTGAATCTCACATGTAGAGCAGATGTAAGCCTTTTTAAAAGTTATAAATATGACTAAATGGCTCTTACCTCTGTTAAAAACATATTAGAAGGCCTTAAACTTACTCCACAGTTCATTAATCCAGTAGTTAATCAGGAATAATGACCTGCCAGAAAAAAATGGAAGACGCCATTCCTCTAACTAAAGCAACTGCCCCTTGTTCCCCTGGGACTAGGAAACTCCATTGAAGTACATCATGGACTATTGTTCTTCTTGAGTTTATCCAAAGATAAACTGATTTACTGATTACTTAGTTATAGCAATGACACCAATTAGACTTGGATTCAATCACATAATCAATTATGTAATTAATCTTATTACATCATTATTCTCTATTAATCTTTGCTTTAGTGTAGGAACATTTCAGACTTATAGTATAGACATAATCCAGTGAAATATAATTCGGAACTGAAGGGACACTGTGAGAAGTGATCAGGAGGTGAGAGTAAATGCCTTGCGGTAATGCCAGCCTGGGAAGGTGGGTGTTCCTTAGCAGGCAGGCCTTGCGGTAACGCCAGCATCTGGGGAGGCACCCATTGCTTAGCAGGCCCTGAGGGGGAGTTTCCCTTTCACTGGGGAGTTTCAGAGAAAGCTCTGCTCTGCCGGCTCCTGAGGAAGGTCTGACACTAGCCAGGCTGGCCCACAGACATCCAGGGGTTTTAACACCTCTCCGCAGTGCTGTGCTCCAATGGTCACCATTCTTGTCCACTTTCATGTTCCATTTTCCCACCCAATGCTCCCTTGTAAATTCTTAGAGGCTGTGAGAATTAAGAATAGAGGAATCCTAAAAGCCTTTGATCTCTCTGATAACTGCATAGAAAGATACTGACATATGTGCCTCCCCTCCTTGCAGCAGCTGAGAGGGAGGGCCCTCTGTACTGTACCCATGTGACCCGCTGTACTATACCCACGTGATCCCTAAACTGTATCCACGTGGCCCCCCGTATTGTAAGAATGTGATTTGCTTGACCCCTAAGGATCTTGTCAGATGAGTTACTCTCCTGGCCCTGCCCCCCTGCCTGTCTACAATAAATATCAGTGCGTCCAGGCATTCGGGGCCACTGTTGGACTCCACCCCTTGGTAACAGTGGCCCCCCGAGCCCAGCTGAATTCTTCTCTCATCTCTGTGTTCTCGTGTCTTTCTTTTCTAAGATCTATCGTCTCTGCACACAAAAGAACACCCACTAGACCCTGCGGGGTTGGAACTTGCAGCTTAATGCACCTTCTCTTACTTATAGAATTAATTTATCCAAAAAGACCCATATTTACAAAATTTCTAACAATATGCACAGACTAAGTCTCAGAAATAGTTCTTAAAATGGGGTAAGGATAGCCAGGCATGGTGGCACCTGCCTGTAGCCCCAGCTACTTGGGAGGCTAAGGTGGGAGGATCACTTGAGCCTGGGAAGTGGAGGCTACAGTGAGCCAAGATTGGGTCACTGAACTCCAGCCTGTGCGACAGAGTAGGACTGTCTCAAAAAACAAACAAACAAACAAAAAACTCATATTCTTGGACTAGAGGTTGTTGTTTAACATAAGTAAGTAAATAAATAAATAAAATGGGGTAAGGCAATGATTTATAACTTATGTCATCTGGGCAGAAGGTATGCAATAAAGGGGAAGGAAAACCTGGACTTTTTTTGGCAGCCACAGAACCTTCTATTATGGCATGCATATTGAATCTGAACACAATTTGCTTCTGTGTCCCATCAAAATGGGACTCATTTTATTCTATGCCTTCAAGAGATAACACTATTCTGAGTCTAGCCTCACTGAATCCTAGGGTGGCCCTTCAGAGTGAGTCTGGGTGGAACTCACAGCACAGCCAACCCTACAGCAAATCCCAACTCTCTCTTCTTTTCTCCGAAGCTGCTCTAGAACCACATCAGGCCTGAGGTCTGGTTCTAGGTCATCCACCATTTGAATTTAATGCTTTTTGTAAAAGTGTTAACATAAATAAGATTCTAGTTTTCAAAAAAAGTCTATGTACAAAGGACCATTTCCCAACACACTATGCGCTAGTAAAGCTGTCATCACAGGCGGCTTTCTTTTTTAGCAAAGTAGAGCATACATAAAGAACAGATGATGTCATCTGGAGAAGATACTCCTGCTGCCAATTACTCAGCTGATCTCCATGGATGGAATCAGATATCAAGATTCAAGAGAGCTTGACCAGGTTTGTTATTCTACTCCCAAGTAGACAAGAGTGTTCATAAACGGTTACCTCCTTGTTGAGGGCAAGGTCAACAACAGTGGTGCTTGCTACAGGACAAATAAACTGACAGCAACGTGCCCCCAAGATGCAATGAGAGGGTAGAGAGACCACAGGATTATCATAACAGAAGAAGAGGCAAGAGCAACATACAAAAATTTTATATGATGGAGCAAGATATTGAGCTTGGGTGGTTAATACTAGTTGCTGTCCTCCCTTGCAGGCTGTGTGGCAGAATGAAAAGAGCAGGATTCTCTCCCTAGCCTCACCTGCTATTATGCTCAATGACCTTGAGCAGTTTCCTCATGCGTAAAATAGGAATAATGATACCTACCTGCCTGGAGTGTTATGAAGATGAAAAAGACAACTTGTATAAGGTACCCAATCTAATGCCTAACACACAAGGGGCATTCAACAAATGTTAGCCTCCCGTTCCACACCCTTTCCTTCTCCCACTCTCTCCCAACTGCTAAAACACATTTTCTCTTCTTCCGTCTGGTCAAAATAACTTGGAAAACTTCACCTTGGTATACCCAAACACCACTGACCTCCACAGAGCCATCCACATCAGTTCTCATGGTAACAGACCCAGAGGCTGAGTCAGCCTCTACAGCTTCCGCTCTCCCCATCAAAAGGACAAGTTTTCTCTGGAGGTTGTACAACTTTGATGAAAAAAACTGTCACGGGAACAGGCAGTACAGAGAGAACATTTCACATGCTGTCTCAGGCAACAGAAAGTTGCTGTATCATAGCCTTCAACATTGCAGGGGATGCTGCAGAGATTTCACAAAGGCTTTTGAGCCAAATGTGGCTTCTCATTAAAGCTATACTGGACACGAGCCTTCCTCTAATGACACTGAGCATCAACACTAATCAGGAAACCATGGCCAGGTGTGGGTCCAACTCCTAACACATCAGCTAGTCCCCAGGGGAAGAAGGAAAGCAGGACACCACACAATGGTCATATAGGGAGCTGCGGGTAAGGTGCAGAGAAAGGAAGAGCTGAAACAAGGCAAACTAGACAGAGTGGGTCATCCAAAATGCCTCTTCCTTCCTTTCCACTTCAGCTGGGCTTTTATATAACTTTGGTGTTATGAACTCAAAAGTATGTCACAGGTGTGTTCCTGTTTTCCCTCTTGTTTCGATGAAAACACCAGGCAGAAATGGGTATAGTTAGAATAGAAACAGTAAATATTGGAAATGGGGTAAAAATAGGGTTTTATAGCCAAACTGAGTTTTAAAAACTATTTGTATTTTATTTTCTTTTTAAGTTTTGTATATATTGGTATTTCCAGGAAGTTTTCAAGAATCAGTGCATTGAACTGAGTATATCACATTCTCAAAGAACAGGTTATTTGTTAATATTTATATTGGACTTCACAGTGTCCAAAGCACTATCTCCCATGTTGGCAATTAGATCCTAATGGTATCCCTATAAAGTAAGACAGGTATTAGTATCCCTACTTTTATTTACCAGATGAGAAAAGTGAGGCTAAAGAAAATTAAGTGATTTTCCCCAAGGTCTGACAGCTAGTGAGAAAGAGTTAGGACACAGAGCCAGGTCTTCCCACACCAGGCTGCCTCTCACCAACTTCCCTGATCACACAGCATGGCAGTTCTTACCTTCCAGCTCTTCTTTTTCATAGTGAATGTTGAGAATTGTACTGGTCCCACCCTGATCCACCACAGCTTCTTCATCTGGTCTCTGTTTAAACACAAATAAGTAGTCACAGTAATACACATACATCATTCAAATATACAAACCTTGTGTATGCCAGATCCTTTTGAGATATACTTAGGAGGAAAACACAATGGTTTACATGTATTTTTACATTTGAACTTCACAATACCTTTTAGAAGTGAATATGGCAGCCATTCTCTTCCTCATTCTGTAAATGGGCAGACTGAGACTCACAGAACATTAAGTAATGATCCCAGGGTCACAAAAGTCATAAAAGAAAGAGCTAAGACTGAGCCTAAGTCTTTTTTTTTCACCTTTTAGAGAATGGGTCACCCAGGCTATATTGCAGTGTTATAATCACAGCTCACTGAAGCCTTGAACTCCTGGGTTTAAGCAATTCTCCTGCCTCAGCCTCCAGAGCAGCTGAGACTACAAGGACATGTCATGAGCCCAGGTCTTGTGGCTGTACATCTCATGCCTTTTCCACCTCCCAACTCCATCTATACCTCTGTATAACATGCTGGCATTTTGCAAGTGCTGTGAAGCAGCTTGTCCCATTTGGTATAGATTGGTCTCTCTGGCCTCTTTGCAGCATTTGAGCCTGTTTGCCACACTGTCCTTGAAATTCTCCATCCTGCTCCTCTTATCAGGTCTCCTCTGACTCATCCTTAGGCCTTTTCTTCCTCTGGTAATATCAAAGAGCTCTCTACCCTTTGTTTTCCTCACTTGAGACTTACAGTTTCAACTGTAGTCTAAAACTGTGGTTCAGTCATTGATAAGCCACTAGGATGCCACACCTCAAGATCCATGTGTCCAAAACCAAACTAACTTCCCTTCTAAAACTAACACCCTGTGCTCATTTATTTATTCCTGCCAATGGCACCATCATTTCTTAGCCCACGGGTGAAATTTCAAAGTTACTTATTCATCCATTCCACATGTATGAGTGCCTACCATATGCCTTCAGGTAGCTAGTTCCCTTTTCTTACCAAGTCTTCTTTTGCCATTTCTCTAAAAAATTAATGTTCATCTCTCATCCACTCTTCCCTACACTCTCCAACCCTTTAAATCATATTGGGCATTTTTTTTAGTTCTGGAACCACACCCACCTTCTTTACTTAGTGCTGCTCTCTCTTCCTGGAACTGCCATTCTCTCCCTGCCACTCCCACCCCCACCAGCAGAGGCTAATACTTACTCATCATCTCTGATCTCAGCCTCAACACACTTACTTGAAAGCCTTTCCTGATTACCACCCCTACTTCCAAACTAAGCTAGGTTCCCCATTTACATATATTCAGAGCACACTGCAATTCTGGTAGTAATAAAATGTCTTGGCCGCTGAGCATGGTGGCTCATGCCTGAAATCCTAACACTTTGGGAGGTCAAGGCGGGTGGATCACCTGAGGTCAGGAGTTCAAGATTGGCCTGACCAACATAGTGAAACCCTGCCTCCACTAAAAATACAAAAATTAGGTGGGCATGGTGGTGTGTACCTGTAGTCCCCCCTGCTCAGGAGGCTGAGGCAGGAGAATCGCTTGAACCTGGGAGGAGGAGGTTGCAGTGAGCTGAGATTGCACCACTGTACTCCAGCATAGGCAACAAAGCAAGACTCCATCTCAAAAAAAAAAAAAAAAGAAAGAAAGAAAGAAAGAAAAAGTCTCCTCTGTTCCTTGAGGGAGGGACACTATCTATCTTCCTTACCACTGTATCCCAGCACCAAGCACAGACTTTTCACATAATAGGTGCTTGATAAATCTTTGTTAGAAGAATGAATACATAATTCTCAAAAGATAAACAGTCAACAAATATATGAAAAATGCTCAATGTCACTAATCATTAGGGAAATGCAAATCAAAACCACAGTGAGACATCATCTCACTCCAGTTAGGATGGCTATTATCAAAAAGACAAAATATAACAAGTGCTGGCAAGGATGTGAAGAAGAAAGAACACTTATACACTGTTGGTGTGAATATAAGCTAGTATAGCCACTGTGGAGAACAGTAGAGGTTCCTCAAAATAGAACTACTATATGATCCAGTAATCCCACTATTGGGCATTTCTCCAAAGGAAAGGAAATCACTATATTAAACAGACATCTGCATCCCCATGTTTATCACAGCACTATTCATAAGAGCCAAGATATGGAATCATCCTAGATGTCCAACAACAGATGAATGGATAAAGAAAATGTGGGCCAGGTGCGGTGGCTCAAGTCTGTAGTCCCAGCACTTTGGGAGGCCAAGGCAGGCGGATCACGAGATCAGGATATCAAGACCACCCTGATCAACATGGTAAAACCCCATCTCTACTAAAAATAAAAAAAATTAGCTGGGCATGGTGGCGGGCACCTATAATCCCAGCTACTCGGAAGGCTGAGGCAGGAGAATCGCTTGAACCCGGGAGGTGGAGGTTGCAGTGAGCTGAGATAGTGCCACTGCACTCCAGCCTGGTGACAGAGCAAGACTCCATCTCAAAAAAAAAAAAAAAAGAAAAGAAAATATGGCATAAATACACAATGGAATACTATTCAGCCATAAAAAGGATGAAATCCTGTCATTTGTGGCAACATGGATGGAACTGAAGGATATTATGTTAAGTGAAATAAGCCAGGAACATAAAAGTTAAACACTGCATGTTCTCACTCATATGTGGAAACTAAAAAAAGTTTATCTCATGGAAGTAAGAAGTATAATGGAGAATCCCAGAGGCTGGGAAGGCAAGGGCAAAGAGTGTAGGGAGAGATTTGCTAAAGAATAAAAAATTACAATTATAAGGAAGAATAAGTTTTAGTGCTCTATACTACTGTAGGATGACTATAATATAGAGTTTCAAACAGTTAGGAGGAAGATATTGCGTATTCTCAACACAAAGAAATAACAAATGTTTTAAATGATAGATATGCTAATTACTCTGATCACTATACATTACATGTATTAAAACATCACTATGCACCCCAATGAATATGTACAATATTACTTAAATATTGTCAATTGCAGAATAAAATTAAAATCTTTTAAAGGAATGAATATAATGATACCTATCTTATTAATACCCTGAATCACAATACCCTGAATTAATTCAAAAAAACTCTTGGCTGATTTCCTTGCCAGTCTATTTCCCTTCTCAAACCTGCAACTCCAACCAAGCTGACTGATCCTGAGAGCACTGTGCACATTCCTACCTTCATGTCTTTGCTCATATTGTCAGGTCATCTAGTCACTAACATGCCATTTTCCCAAACTCTCCAGCACACTATATCCTCACCTTCTGTATTAGTCTGGTTGCGTTGCTATAACAGAATACCTGAGACTGGGTAATTTATCAAGAAAATAGGTTTATCTTGGCTTACAGTTCTGCAGGCTATACAAGAAGTGTGATGCTAGCATCTGCTTTGGGTGAGAGTCAGGAAGCTCACAATCATGGCAGAAGGCAAAAGGGAAGCCAGTGTATAACATGGCAAGAGATGGGGCAAGATAGAGGGGAGGGCCTAGACTCTTTTAAACAACCAGATCTTGTGTGAACTCATAGAGCAAGAACTCATTCATTACTGTGAGGATGGCACCAAGACATTTACAAGGCATCTGCCCCATGACCCAAACATCTCCCAACAGGCCCCATCTCCAACACTGGGGATTACATTTCAACATATTTGGTGGGGATGAATAGCCAAACCATATTACCTTCCTTCTCGATCCCACTCAGATTTCCAGCTTACTGTTCCAAAGTTACTATTTTGTAATTTTCATCTATGCTCCCAAATAAGACAACCCTGAACATAAGGCAATCTATTTTCCCAATGAGAAGATTGAAATAAAGTTTTTGAGGCCAACTTGAATAAACAAACTTTTAGGGAAGTAAATAAAATAGTCTAATGTCTACTTAGAATATTTTATTTATTAAATTTTATTTATTAATATATAATTTTAAATATATATTATATAAATAAATATTTAAAATTATATATTATTTAAAATTATATATTATTACTTAAAATTATATATTATTACTACCATGGAAAAATCTCCAAGATATAATATTGAGTTTAAAAAGCAACGTGGGAAAATTGTTTAATTTGCTACCTTTTATCAAAGAAAGGGTGTTGGAACATAAGTGTTTGCTTACATTTTAAAACAAATAGGTCAGGCACAGTGGCTCACACCTATAATCCCAGCACTGTGGGAGGCCAAGGCAGGTGGATCACTTGAGGTCAGAAGTTCAAGATCAGCCTGGTCAACATGGTGAAACCCCCATCTCTACTAAAAATACAAAAATTAGCCAGGTATGGTGGCATAGGCCTATAATGCCAGCTACTTGGGAGGCTGAGGCAGGAGAATCACTTGAACCTGGGAGGCAGAGGTTGCAGTGAGCCAAGATTGCTCCACTGCACTCCAGCCTGGACAACAGAGCAAGACTCCATCTCAAAAAATAAATAAATAAATATAAAACAAATAAAAGAAGAATAAGTCACAAAAGATTTTCTTAAATTGTTACCTATAGAAGAGGGAGGGAATAAGATAGAAGACACAAAGATAAAAGCTAGACTTTTTAAAATATACCTTATTGTGTAAATAATGTACATAATGTAAAATTTAAAAATTTAAAGCAATTCCCCAAAATCAAAAACAAAATGAAAACAAAGGTCAAATTGATGGTATAAATTCCAAGAGAAATTATTCCAAGTAACATTAAAACATAATAAACTGACTGAACATCCTTAGTGGCATATACTCTAAGGACAAAGAAGAATTTTAAAAGATCTTAAACTGCTTTTTGGTTATCCTATTGTTGCTTGTAGTGTTGGTGTTGGTATTCTGAGGCTGTTGTGTGTTGTGAGATAAAACAAATGAGTAGCTATGTGAACTGATTCTGTCATGCCCAATATGGCTGAGGACTGGGATTTTCAGCAAGGGAGAAAGGAGATACAGTTTTAAGACACAAGGTAAATAAGAGCCATGTAGTCCTAAATTTGAATTGGAAGTATCAACAACAATATATAATGTGTTTTTATTTTTAATGTTTTTAAATTTACAAATTTATATTTTCTAGCTCTGTCCATTCGAAGACTTAGAAAAAAATGATCAATCAGTAGCAATGAGTCTAATTAGCACCTAGATTATAGTCTCTTAAAATACCATTTTGTACTAAAAGGAATCAGAGCCCCTTGGAGAAATGGCTAGTCACAGGTCTCAGTCAGGAAATGTACGAGGTAGATCTAAAACATCTTGTTATGTTAGATAGTCAGGAAGCACTCGAAGACAATTACAGTTGTGTCCAAAGGACTCAGGAGCCAATTTAAAGGGGTCTCTTGCCAAAAAAAGACAATTTGAGTATCAATAGGGTAATACCTACAACAGATTGACCATGTCAATATGTTAAGATTGATTGAGTTCACTTCAAAAGGTCATTTTTATTTTATTTATTTTTAAAACAGAGAGGTGGGGGGAGGGGGTCATCTCACTATGTTGCCCAGGCTGGTCTCAAACTCCTGAGCTCAAGCAATCCTCCTACCTCAGCCTCCCAAAGTGCTAGGATTACAGGCGTGAGCCACCACACCTGGCCTCACAAGGTCACTTTTAAAATTAACTAATGGTCACATTTGGAGGATAACACTAATAAACCAACTCATTACTTTGAAAACTGGCAAATAATTTATCTGGGCTTTCCTAGATAAATTGTACCATAGAGTGGTACCACAGAGAAGATGAGAAAAGCTTCTCATTATGGAAGAGAATAAATGAAAAGGGAATGATGGAACAAAACCATTTTGAAATCCCTAATGGATTGCACTGATTTTCAGCAGCCACTAACAGCGCAAAGGAGAGACAATCAGACATTGTATGCCTCCTAATGGAAGACGATATCACCACCCTTGAGGTAATCTTACTAAATAAATTGTCCCTGAATCTGATCAAGCCTCTAAATCCAAATACCAATTTACTGAAAGTACAATAAAACAGAGTTCCTTGAAAAACAACACCATGTGAATACAATCAGCAAAATGCAGACTCTGTCCCCTCAAAAGTTCTAGGAGGATGAGTATTGTGTCATATTCATCAATATGTACCCAGCACCCCATACAATGTCCAGCACATGGTAAGTATCCAACACATTTCAATGAATGTTTATTAGTTTTTACAAACTCGTTGATATTTGAGCAGATGTTTTCTCAGAAAACTATATATATAAATAATTATATATATGAATAATTATTCATGTTGGCTCCCCTACTGGTTTTTAATATTCAGAGGATAGGAATCAATTAATTATAATACTTGGTACTGTCTTCAGACACCTGACATGGCAGAGAACACAGTGGGAATCTAGAGGAACAGGGGGTGGGACAGAAGGAGAGACGATTGATTTCTTGACTCTAAAATTGTAACTGCAAAATATGAAGAGCAAGGTCAATCATCTGAAAAATTTTGAAAAACTGACTGTTAGTTTCCTTAATTTAGATTGGTTAACCACAGCCTAAATTCACTGAATAATTGTTCATCCACTTTCTTTGTCTTGCCAAAGAAAACAGAGCCACTGTCAATAACCATTAGCGAAAGCATTTGAAAGGTCAGGCTTGAATGTGAATGTGTGGACTTTGTTTGAATCCTGGTTCAAATAAAGCAAGAGGCCGCTGGAGAGGCAGGCTCCCCTAGTGCACTTTATTGCCTGAGCAGTTTTGCTTGATCTTTTGTGACTTTGAGCCTTTTAAGTAGTTTGAATTGTAAGACTTAAAATGTTTCATAATTATGTTTTATGTAACAGACT